>CAUYRH010139476.1:0-26873 GCA_963574655.1 Perodicticus potto | reverse complement strand
AGCCCAAGAGTTTGAGGTTGCTGTGACCTATGACACCACAGTACTCTACTGAGGGCAACAAAGTGAGACTATCTCAAAAAATAAAACAAAATAGGCTCGGTGCCTGTGGATCAACGGGCTAAGGCGCCAGCCACGTACACCTGAGCTGGCGGGTTCGAATCCAGCCTGGGCCGCCAAACAACAATGACGGCTGCGACCAAAAAATGGCCGGGTGCCTGTAGTCCCAGCTACGTGGGAGGCGGAGGCAGGATACTCCCTTGAGCCCAGGAATTGGAGGTTGCTGTGAGCTGTGATACCACAACAATCTATCCAGGGTGACAGCTTGAGGCTCTGTCTAAAAAATAAATAAATAAATAAAATAAAATAAAGTAAGTTTTCACTTCCAAAGTTTTCTCTTATTAGAATTATAAGGCTGAAATTTGGCCCCACCTTTAACTAGAGTCTGGAACAAACCTTGAGTAAACCAAGTTGAACAAAGTTAAACAATGAAGTAATTTTTACAAAATGGTACTGCTTTGCTTATGTTGCCAAAATACTGTTCTCTTCCTAGATGCTACAGTTCAAGGATTACTATCCAGTTGAAGATAACAACGCTTCCGGGCCCAATACAGATAGTGAAAATAGCTCCACCAACTATTTACTGACACAGAATTAATGACATGGTCTAATCCATCTTCAAAAGGCCATGAAGTTGGATAAAGACAAGGTAAGAGATATAATTTACAAATACATAAACTGAAGAAAATCACTCATTTGTTTGTGTGTTTTTGTTTTGTTTTTAAGAAAAAGCAGAAGAGGGAATTTTTTTAATCTATAGTCTCTTTGTTCCTATAGCACCCTACTCTGACTTCTGTTATATAAATTACCTTACTATAATTTGTATCTATGGATCTGCCTAACCTATTTGATTTTAAGCTTTTTTAAGGTAGGGCATTTAGAACTTTGGACTGACACAAGAGGCACTCAATAATTGTTTTGTTCAAAGAATGAAATAAGTTTTTTTTTTCTTTTTTGAGACAGAGTCTCACTATATTGCCCTTGGTAGAGTAGCTCACAGCTACCTCAAATTGCCTCAGCCTCCCAAGTAGCTGGGACTACAGGTGCCCACCACAATGCCCAGCTACTTGTTGTTGTTGTCATCATTGTTGTTTAGCAGGCCCAGGCCGGGTTTGAACCCACCAACCCCAGTGCATGGGGCCAGCCCTACTCACTGAGTTATGGGCACCAAGCCATGAAATAAGTTCTTAAAGTAAGTACCACATTATGTGTTGTTTTATCTGTATAAAACAATATACATGAACAAATATTCTCTTTTTACTTTCTCCCCTAAAACATGATCATCCTTTGTTCAAGTTATAATGCCACAAGAACTTAGAAAATACTTGTTCAGAGTCATCTTCTTTTGTGTCTACATGATTCCTTAGAAGAAAGTGTTATTTCATGGTTCCTGAAATATTATTTGTGACCAATATTAATAATTATGCAGATAAACAGTACTCTGTTTAATCACTTAAATCGAGAGCAAAAGAAAGATTACCTCATGCAAAATTAAAGGTCTCTCTAAAAAGGGCATTGTCTTAAAAACCGATTAATTCTCTAATATCTTTGACTAATTTGAAAAAGTCAAGTCAATAGAACCATCAGGATTAGGGAGACTTCTGAAAACTGGAATAAGGTGCAAGACAATAGTAGTTCAAATATCTCTCACCAGTATCAGCTAAACTCATTCTTGTAAGTACCAACAAGGAGGGGAGGAAGGGAGCCAGATGGTTCGCTCTTAGCACCTTCAGGCTTTAGTGTGTGTAGCCAGGGGTGTACAGTTACCTTACATTAACACGTACACATGTTGGTGACAGATGCCAGCAATATATGCACTATAGCGTTTCAGGGACGACATATCCAGCGCAAGAACTGCTATATTCTCAACATTCCTCAAAAGCATTAAAGTGTCTTACACAGAGTTCAGTTGGTGGAATGGAAGGGGAGAAAAATCGAAGTTTAGAAGGAATGGTTGAAAATGAAGAGAAGAAGCAGTAGCATGTAAGAATATTTACCTAAGAGGGTATTCTGAATTTTGATTAACTACCACCTTTCTCTACCACACCAAAAAAGTATACAGTTAGAAAGGAGTGTTCCGGATGGAAGAGAAAGGGATCCTTTCAACTCGGGCAGCAAAGGTTCAGCCTTATCCAGCCTCAGCAAATACCCAGAAGTGAAGAAAGAGCAGAAGATCAGTGTCTCCTCAACCCTCTATCTCGAGGGGGAGGGGCTCACGCTCCTCGGAATCCCCTCTGCCCCAGAAGTCGCCGAAGAAAGAGGGTGTGGAGGGAGGCCGGGGTCTTCGCGCACTCTCTGGTTGTAGAATCTGTGGAAAGAGAAAGCCTTACCTGGCTAAGCACAGTCTTTTCTCTGTCTGCTACCAGTCCTGTCACAGGTTCGGGCGCTCTGCTTCGCGCACCTGTCGCGACCAAGCCTCCGCACCTACTGCTCCGCCGGCCCCGCCCCAGTTCGGCTCAGAGCCCCGCCCCGACTCCGCCTACCCCTCGGGAGCGCGCACGCCGGGCCGCCTCCCGTACGACCTCGGAGTGAGCGTGCGCGCCGCCGGCTGCGTACCCTGAGCACACTGCTCTCCCGTCGCCTTGGCGCACAGGGCGCTGGCGTTTCGAGAGGCTTGGCTGCTATGTCTGCGGCTCGTCCACCTCTCCTCAGCACATACTCATAACCTTAGCTCTGTGCTTCCCTACTTGGGCATTAACCCTTCTGACTCTAAAAGTTACGGCAGTTTGACTCAGAAGCCACTCACAGGTTTTTGCCTAAGCTCAACTGTAGACCAACTAGGTTCCTGGTGTTTGGGGGTAAGTTCTGTGCAAGGAGGGTGTTGTAGAGGAGTCTGGGTGGTGTAGAAAAAGCTTTCAATCGATCCTGACTCCAGTCTTGCTCGGTCACTTTATTTTCAAAGGTCGCTTCACCTCAGTGGAGCTGAGTTACCTCATGACATGGACCAAAGAATTTGACGAGGGCAGGTGATACCAAGTTCTCCCAACAGCTGTAGCTGATTTTCCTGCATTGAGAATAAGGGCTGTGCGAAAGCTTTAGAGACTTGTCAAGAGGCCTACCGACCAACCTGGGCCTTCTGCCCCTAAATTCTTGACCCAGTTCCTAGCAGCTGCATGATGCCCGTTGTTAGTGTCCATTCCTGTACCGCAACTATAGTAGGGTTCTGAAGATTTTCAGAATTGATAAAGCTAAATTTCCAACAGCAGATGGACTGGCCAACCAGTTCTCTTTTTCTTTCAACTATACATCCTAGACCGATTTCTGGATAGGTACGTATATTGTGAAAGAAAATTTTTGACCAAAATAAGTTTAGAGTTATTGGAGCATTGAGAGATTTTTAATTCAACAGCACTTGAGCCAGAATTGGTTCAGAGACCTCTGCTCCACCAGCTTAGGTGACAAGCTTGATAGCCTGAACACCAGACAAGGAAATTACTTGATTGGCTACAGCTAGGCGTTTGCCTTATTTGGGTATGGTCACATGGGCGGTCCCTAGTTAACTTAACTCCTTGGATGGATGACGGTTTGTGATTGGTTGGAGCTGGATTAAAAATTAATCAGTTACTTAGAGGAATATCTAAGGTTTGGTTTGCTGTCTGGGTAAGAAACAACCCTAGGCCAATAGCCTACTGCTTATTTTGCTTCAAGGATATCAAGCATCAAGACAGGCTGGGCACGGTGGCTCAAGCCTATCAATCTTAGCACTCTGGGAGGCGAAGATGAGTGGATTTCTTGTGCTCACGAGTGTGAGACCAGCCTGAGCAAAAGCGAGACCCGGTCTCTACTAAAAATAGAAAAACTGGGCGGTGCCTGTGGCTCAGTGGGCAGGGCGCCAGCCCCATATACCCAGGGTGGCGGTTCGAACCCAGCCCGCCAAACTGCAACAAAAACTAACCGGGCATTGTGGCTGGCGCCTGTAGTCCCAGCTACTCGGGAGGCTGAGGCAAGAGAATCGCCTAAGCCCAGGAGTTGGAGGCTGCTGTGAGCTGTGTGACGCCATGGCACTCTATCGAGAGCGATAAAGTGAGACTCTTATCTCTAAAAAAAAAAAAAAAAAAGAAAGAAAAAGAAAATAGAAAAACTGAGGCAGGAGGATCGCTTAAGCCTAAGTTGGAGGTTGCTGTGAGCTATGATTTGACAGCACTCTACTCAGAGCGACAGCTTGAGACGCTCTCGCGCGCTCTCTCAAAAAAAAAAAAGATTCTAGCAAGTTCAGATGCAGCAGCCCTTTGTGAGAGGATCCCTTGAGTCCAAGAGTTAAAAGACCAATACAGGGGGCGGTGCCTGTGGCTCAATGAGTAGGGCGCAGGCCCCATATACCAAGGATGGCGGGTTCAAACACGGCCCCAGCCGAACTGCATTGTGGCGGGCGCATATAGTCCCAGCTAGTCGGGAGGCTGAGGCAAGAAAATCGCCTAAGCCCACAAGTTGGAGATTGCTGTGAGCTGTGTGATGCCACGGCACTCTACCAAGGGCGATAACGTGAAATTCTGTGTATACAAAAAAATAAAAAATAAAAAAAGACCAATACAGGAAACATACTAAAACCTCATCTCTCCAAAAAACAAATTAAAAAAAAAAAAAATTCAAGGGTGGTGGAGGTGTGTGCCTGTAGTCTCAGCTCTTCCAGGAAGCCTACAAGATTATGGTTACAGTGAGCTATGATCCTGCCACTACACTCCAGCCAGCGAAACAGAACAAGATCTTGTCTCTTAAAAAAAATTCTCTAGCAAAACTGGAAGGAAGCCTGAGAATGTTAAACAGCTTACAGTATCAGTATGGGATGGTGCTCCAGAAAATAATTTACCTTGCATGCAGAGTTACCTCAATAGATGTCTGCCCCGAACACCAAAGGCCCTTGTTCCCCACTAAGAAGACTTACTCTGGACACTGAGACAAGAGGATCACTTGAGACCAGGAGATGGAAACCAGCCTAGGCAACATAGCAAAACCCCTTCTCCAGAAAAAAAGAAAATTAGGCAGACATAGTGCTCCCTCTATAGTCCCAGCTACTCAGAATCCTAAGGTAGGGGCCAGGCTCAACCGGGTTTTTTTGTTTTTTTTTTCTTGAGACAGAGCCTCAAGCTGTCACCCTGGGTAGAGTGCCGTGGCATCAACAGTTCACAGCAACCTCCAACTCCTGGGCTCAAGCGAGTCTCCTGTCTCTGCCTCCCAAGTAGCTGGGACTACAGGCCCCCGCCACCATGCCTGGCCATTTTTTGGTTGCAGCCACCATTGTTGTTTGGCAGGCCCAGGCTGGAGTCAAACCTGCCAGCTCAGGTGTACATGGCTGGCGCCTTAGCCCGTTGAGCCACAGGCGCCAAGCCCAGGCTCAACTGTTGAATCCAGGAGTCCTAGGCTGCAGTGAGCAATGATTAGGCCATTTACTCCAGCTTGGGGGACAGAGCATAACCCCCTTCTCAAAAAAAAAAAAAAAAAAAAAAACAACCAACGCAAGAAACCTAACCTGGGTCAGGGTTTTGGACCTAGATTTGAATCTTGACTCAGCAACTTAATAAGTAGGCAAATCACTCGCTTTCCCAAAGCTACCTTTTGAAAATAGAGCTGCAGCTGGATTTTACCAGTTTGCAAGGTCTATTACTAAATTTTCAGGGATTTCACGAGCCAGTTGTTAAGCATGCCATTATTAAAAATCAAATTACATGGCTCAGCACCTCTGGCTCAAATGGCTAAGGCACCAGCCAGATACACCTGAGCTGGCAGGTTCGAATCCAGCTGGGGCCTGCCAAACAACGACCACTGCAACCAAAAAATAGCTGGCGTTGTGGCGGGCGCCTGTAGTCCCAGCTACTTGGGAGGCAGAGGCAGGAGAATCACTTGAGCCCAGGAGTTGGAGGTTGCTGTGAGCTGTGATGCTATGGCACTCTACCCAGGGTGACAGCTTGAGGCTCTGTCTCAAAAAAAATAAAAATAAAAAATAAATAAATAAAAATCAAATTATAGGCACTTCTAGTCCCAGCTACTTGGGAGGCTGAGGCAAGGGGATTTCTTGAACCCAAGAGTTTGAGGCTGCTGTGAGCTATGATATCACAGCGTTCTACCCAGGGTAACAGAGTGACATTGTCTCAAAAAAAAAAAAATCAAATTATGCAAGTTTATGATTATGTTAAAAAAAAAAAAAAGTAAAAATAGGGCAGCACCAGTGGCTCAAAGGAGTAGGGCGCCGGCCCCATATGCTGGAGGTGGTGGGTTCAAACCCAGCCTCGGCCAAAAAAAAAATAGTAAAAATACTCCAAAAACTTATCAGTTGCGTTTTTTTTTTTTAATTTTTACAAGTAATTCTGCTTCTAAGTTTATCTTTCCCTGTATCTCCTTGATGGAAATACTATATAAATATGTGCATCTTTTCCAGACTCTGTTCAGAGATATCACATTGGTAGCATGAAATTGTCTATAGGGCGGCACCTGTAGCTCAGTGGGTAGGGCGCCGGCCACATACACCAACGCTGGCGGGTTTGAACCCAGCCTGGGCCAGCTAAAACAACAATGACAACTGCAACAACAACAACAACAAAATAGCTGGGCATTGTAGCAGGTGCCTGTAGTCCCAGCTACTTGGGAGGCTGAGGCGAGAGAATTGATTAAGCCCAAGTGTTGGAGGTTGCTGTGAGCTTTGTGACGCAATGGCACTCTACCGAGGGTGACTCTGTCTCAAAAAAAAAAAAATTGTAACGGGAATTTTTTTTTTTTTTTTTTTTTTGTAGAGACAGAGTCTCACTTTATCACCCTGGGTAGAGTGCTATGGCGTCATACAGCTCACAGCAACCTCCAACTCCCGGGCTGAGGCGATTCTCCTGCCTCAGCCTCCCGAGCAGCTGGGACTACAGGCGTCCACCACAACACCCAGCCATTTTTTGTTGTTGTTGTTGCAGTTTGGCGGGGCCGGGCTTGAAGCTGCCATCCTCAGTACATGGGGCAGGCGCCCTACCCACTGAGCCATAGGCGCCGCCCTGTAATGGGAATTTTTACACCATGGAAACTGGCGAATGCTACAAGTCAGGGCTTGATTTATTATCTTGTTGCTTTTTCTAGACCAAATGTCAGCAAATATTTTAGACTTTGCAGGACATAAGGTCTCAGTCACAACTACTTGACTCTCAGGCAAAAGTACATTGTGTGGCCATAATCCAATAAAGTTTAATTTATAAAAAAGGATGGTGGAGAAAATATTAATTATGCAGAATTAAATATGGGCTCAACTGTGACCTTTTCATTATGAGTAGCACAAGAAATTGAAGTATTAGAAAACTATTATCTGATTCAGCAAAGACCTTGCTCGTGTCATTGACAACTGAAGTTGCAACATACCTCTCCATTGACTTTTGCCTTGCTGGTTAACTTAAAGATATCAGCCAATATTTTTTGTTTGTTTGTTTTTGCAGTTTTTTCTGCCCCTGCTGGGGCCAGGTTTGAACCCACCACCTCCGGTATATGGGGCCAGTGCCCTACTCCTTTGAGCCACAGGCGCTGCTCGATATCAGCCAATATTTATGTTGGAACTATACTTCTTTGGCAGTGAAGTGAGCAACTTTTTTGCTGAAATAAATAGTAATCATGAAACTTTACCTTGGAAGTGAGGACAATGTAACCTAAAAATTTGTACCCTCATATTAATTTGAAATAAAAATAAATAGTAATCAAGTATTCGTGGCCAGATTTTGTGAAATATCTTTAGAAAAGAATTACCAATATGGGCCCAGGTGTAGTAGCTCACTCCTGTAATCCCAGCACTCTGGGAGGCCAAGGGGAGTGGATTGCCTGCGCTCAGAGGTTGGAGACCAGCCTGAGCAAGAGCCAGACCCCGTCTCTAAAAATAGCCTGGCGGAGTGGCGCCTGTGGCTCAGTGAGTAGGGCGCCGGCCCCATATACCGAGGGTGGCAGATTCAAACCAGACCTCAGCCAAACTGCAACCAAAAAATAGCTGGGTGTTGTGGCGGGTACCTGTAGTCCCACCTACTTAGGAGGCTGAGGCAAGAGAATCGCTTAAGCCCAGGAGTTGGAGGTTGCTGTGAGTTATGATGCCAATAGCACTCTACCAGCGCTAAAGTGAGACTCTGTCTCCAAAAAAAAAATCAGACACAGAGGCCAGGCCTGGTGGCTCATGCCTATAATCTAACGGGAGGCCAAGGCAGGTGGATTGCCTGAGCTCGCAGGTTCCAGACCAGCCTGCCAGAGCTAGACCCTGTCTCTAAAAATAGCCAGGCATTATGGCAGGCTCTTATAGTCCCAGCTACTTAGGAGGCAGAAGCAAGAGGATTGCTTGAGCCCAAAAGTTTGTGGTTGCTGTGAGTTATGATGCTATGGCACTCTACGCAGGGTGACGAAGTGAGACTCTCAAAAAAAAAAAAAAAAAAAAAAAATCAGGCTCGGCGCCTGTGGCTCAACGGGCTAAGGCGCCAGCCACGTACACCTGAGCTGGCGGGTTCAAATCCAGCCTGGGCCCGCCAAACAACAATGACGGCTGCTACCAAAAAATGGCCGGGCGTTGTGGCGGGCGCCTGTAGTCCCAGCTACTTGGGAGGCGGAGGCAGGAGACTCGCTTGAGCCCAGGAATTGGAGGTTGCTGTGAGCTATGATGCCACGGCAGTCTACCCAGGGTGACAGCTTGAGGCTCTGTCTCAAAAAAAAAAAAAAATCAGATATAGAAAATGATGATGAAAGTGAAAAGTGCAGGAAACAAATTTTAGAATTGACTGACCAATCATTAAAGAAAAACCAACACATTCATCAGAGGAAGAACTGGATAGCCCTGTGCAAAACAAATGTTTATATATTCAGAGTAATACAAATGACTTGCCTGCATAATTTGTGGTAGTAGGGGACTACATTTTCACTTTTCCTGAGGAAAAAATAAAAATAAATAAATTAGGATTTGAGGATTGTTTGATAGTTCAGTATTTAGGTGTGACAGCATGTTCATGGGTTCAAAGAATGGAGAACATATTCGGTAACCCCAGATGATACTCATAAAACTACTAGGCTGGGTGCCGTGGCTCACACCTATAATGCTATCACTTTAGAAGGCTGAGACCAGAGGATTGCTTGAAGCCAAGAGTTCAAGACCAGCCTGACTCCATCTTTTCAAAAGACAGAAAAAATTGGCCAGGTATGGTGTGGTGTGTGCCCTGTAGTCCCACCTACTGAGGAGGATGAGGCCGGAGAAGTGCTTGAGTCTGAGAGTTTGAGTTTTCAGTAAGCTGTGATGATGCCACTGCACTCCAGACTGGGCAACAGAGCAAGACCCTGACAGGGGGTGGGGGAACTAGACAAATTTTTTTACTAAAAAAAAAAATTAAGAGAACATGTTGTTTCTAAAGACTACTAAAAATTTTAAGATTTCATTCAAAGAATCAACTAATGACTTAACTTTCAATTTCTATATAAACAAAAATATTGATATACTGGTTTTAAATACTCTTTAGTACAACATAATAGACCTTTATCTGATAGTGATAGGACCAATAGAATTTTAAAAAGTGGAGTACTAGATATATATTCAGAAGACCAAAAATCACATTATAACAAAGATATTTGTACCAGAATGTTTATTGCAGCCCAATTCATAATTGCTAAGTCATGGAAGAAGCCCAAGTGCCCATCGAACCACGAATGGATTAACAAATTGTGGTATATGTACACCATGGAATATTATGCAGCCTTAAAGAAAGATGGAGACTTTACCTCTTTCACATTTACATGGATGGAGTTGGAACATAGTCTTCTTAGCAAAGTATCTCAAGAATGGAAGAAAAACTATCCAATGTACTCAGCCCTACTGTGAAACTAATTTATAGCTTTCACAGGGAGACTATAGCCCAATTATAGCACAAGAAAATGGGGAAAGGGGCAAGGGAGGGGGAGTGGAGGGGGGAGGTTGGGGTGGAGGGAGAGTAATTGGTAGGAACACACCTACGGTGCATCTTAGAAGGGTACAGGTGAAACTTACTAAATGCAGAATATAAATGTCTTAACACACTAAGAAAATGCCATGAAGGCTATGTTAAACAGTTTGATGAAAATATTTCAGATTGTATATAAAACCAGCACATTGTACTCCAGGATTGCATTATTGTACACAGCTATGGTTTAATAAAAAAAAAAAGTGGAGTAGACATAGGCAATTGTTTACATACACAATACAGTGCAACAAGAACAGCAGAACATATTACAAAAGACATGGCTCGGTACCTGTAGCTCAAGTGGCTAAGGTGCCAACCACATACACCAGAGCTGGCGGTTTGAATCCAGCTCAGGCCTGCCAAACAACAGTGACAACTACAACCAAAATATAGCCAGGTGTTGTGGCAGGCACCTATAGTCCCAGCTACTTGGGAGGCTGAGGCAAGAGAATTGCTTGAGCCCAGGAGGTGGTGGTTGCTGCGAGCTGTGACTCCACGGCACTCTACGCAGGGCAACAGCAGGGCAACAGCTTGAGGCTCTGTTTCAAAAAAAAAGAAATTACATGAAGATATTAAAAAATATTGGAAGAGGATGCAAAATAAGCCAAATAATTGATGAGTTGTCTACACTTAAGAAGTGGATATTGGGCTCGGTGCCTGTGGCTCAACAGGCTAAGGCACCAGCCATGTACGCCTGAGCTGGCAGGTTCGAATCCAACGCTGGCCGGCCAAACAACAATGGCAGCTGCAACCAAAACATGGCCGGGCATTGTGGCAGGTGCCTGTAGTCCCAGCTACTTGGGAGGCGGAGGCAAGAGACTTGCTTGAGCCCAGGAATTGGAGGTTGCTGTGAGCTGTGATGCCATAGCACTCTATCCAGGGTGACAGCTTGAGGTTCTGCCTCAAAAAAAAAAAAAAGAAGTGGATATTGACCCTTTGGAAGAAAAGATCTAGTGATTTATCTCGAATATACAGCTGAATCAGCTCTGTACTGATAAAGGTATGTGTTGCTTTAAAAGATGAGGTGTCAACCTCACATGTTGTATTTGTACTTATTGCCTACTTTAAATGATTATGACTTTAAATATTTGAAAGTGAACTTAATTGATGGGGCTTATATAATAGTGGGAAGGAAGTCTGGAGTGGCTACAAATTTGTTAAAAAATTTTCCTCAAGTCATTATTTGGCACTGTTCAAGTTATCAATTGCAATTCAATATCTGAAACAAATCAAGTATTTAAAAAATATTGTGGATAAAACTTTGTGGATATCCTGTTTGTCAACAATCCAATGAAAAGAAAACTCAGTTGGGAAATGTAGCTAAACAATTTGATACTGAAGTAATTATAATTAGCCAAATACTGGAGTTGAAATGGGTGGTGTATACTTTACAAACTGCCACTGCTATAAGGTACACAAATCCTGCATTATGTGTGCATTTTTCTCATTCTTTTTACTCTGGTGTAGCAAAGAAATTAACTAACTTACTTTCTTGCAAGATCTTTTTTTAATGATTGCCATTCTTTTTTTTTCGAGACAGAGTCTTTGTCACCTTCAGTAGAATGCCTTGGCATCACAGCTCACAGCAACCTCAAACTCTTAGGCAGAATAAATTCTCTTCCCTTAGCCTCCCAAGTAGCTGGGGCTACAGGCACCTGCCACAATGCTCAGCTATTTTTAGAGACAGGGTCTCACTCTTGTTCAGGCTGGTCTGGAACCTGTGAGCTTAGGAATTCCACCCACTTAGGCAATCCACCCACCTCGGCCTCCCAGAGTGCTGGAATTACAGGCGTTAGCTACCACACCCAGCTGATGATGGCCATTCTTCAAGAATTTTCTTTGGCTTGGCGCCCATAGCACAGTGGTTAGGAAACCAGCCACATACACGAAGGGTGGCAGGTTCAAACCCAGCCTGGGCCAGCTAAACAACTGCAACAAAAAGCCAGGCATTGTGGCAGGTGCCTATAGTTGCAGCTACGTGGGAGACTGAGGCAAGAGAATCACTTAAACCCCAGAGTTTGAGGTTGCTGTGAACTGTGATGCCACAACACTCTACTAGGGTGACATAGTGAGACTGTCTCAAAAAAAAAAGAAAAAATAATTTTCTTTGTTACTGTCAATTGCATTGCAGTCAATATCAACCAGCATCAGAAAGTAATAATAATACTAAAATGTACCATAAAAGGTCTGAAAAATTTAAAAGTTGGTATTAGAAAGCATAAATCTCAGGGTGGTGCCTGTGGCTCAGTGAGTAGGGCGCCGGCCCCATATACTGAAGGTGGCAGGTTCATACCCAGCTTCGGCCGAACTGCAAAAAACAGAAAAATAGCCAGGCGTTGTGGCGGGCGCCTGTAGTCTCAGCTACTCGGGAGGCTGAGGCAAGAGAATAGCCTAAGCCCAGGAGTTGGAGGTTGCTGTGAGATGTGTGACGCCATGGCACTCTACAGAGGGCGATAAAGTGAGACTCTGTCCCTACAAAAAAAAAAAAAAAAGAAAAAGAAAGAAAGCATAAAACTCAAATTGAAGATTCCATTGAATTTTTTTTTTTTTTTGCGGTTTTTGGCCAGGGCTGTGTTTGAAACTGCCACCTCCAGTATATGGGGCCTGCGCCCTACTCCTTTGAGCCACAGGCACCACCTAAAGTCTCCATTTTTTTTAATGGCTGAATAGTATTCCATGGTATATGTATACCACAGCTTATTAATCCATTCCTGGGTTTGGGGGCATTTAGGCTGTTTCCATATTTTGGCAATTGTAAATTGAGCTGCAATATACAGTCTAGTGCAAGTGTCCTTATGATTAAAGTTTTTTTTTCCTTTTTTTTTTTTTTTTTTGAGGCAGATCCTCAAGCTGTCACCCTGGATAGCGTGCCGTGGCATCATAGCTCACAGCAACCTCCAATTCCTGGGCTCAAGTGAGTCTCTTGCCTCCGCCTCCCAAGTAGCTGGGACTACAGGCGCCCACCAGAACGCCCAGCCATTTTTTGGTTGCAGCTGTCATTGTTGTTTGGTGGGCCTGGGCTGGATTCAAACCCACCAGCTCAGGTGTACGTGGCTGGCGCCTTAGCCAGTAATAACTAGATCCTAGTTATTAAGCTTTTGTCTGATTCAAAATATGCAAATATCCTTTCCCATAGTGTAGGTTGTCTATTTGCTTTGGTTGTTGTCTCCTTAGCTATACAGAAACTTTTAGCTTAATTAAGTCCCATTTATTTATATTTTGGTTGTTATTGCCATTGCCATGGCAGTCTTCTTCATGAAGTCTTTCCCCAGGCCGATATCTTCCAGTGTTTTTCCTATGCTTTCTTTGAGGATTTTTATCATTGCATGCCTTAAATTTAAGTCCTTTATCCATCTTGAATCAATTTTTGTGAGTGGGTAGAGGTGCGGTCCAGTTTCAGTTTTTTGCATGTGGATATCCGGTTCTCCCAGCACCATTTATTGAATAGGGAGTCTTTTCCCCAGTGTATGTTCTTGTTTAGTTTATTGAAGATTAGGTGGTTGTAAGTTGTTAGTTTCATTTCTTAGTTTTCTATTCAATTCCAAATGTCTATGTGTCTATTTTTGTGCCAGTCCCATGCTGTCTTGACCACTATGGCATTGTAGTACAGCCTAAAATCTGGTATGCTGATGCCCTCGGCTTTATTTATTATTATTATTATTATTATTATTTTATTTCTTATTTTTTTGCAGTTTTTGGCTGGGGCTGGGTTTGAACCCACCACCTCCAGCATATGGGGCCAGCGCCCTACTCCGTTGAGCCACAGGTGCCGCCCCACCCCTGGCTTTATTTTTATTACTAAGAACTGCCTTAGCTATAAGGAGTTTTTCTGGTTCCATACAAAACATAGAATCCTTTTTTCCAAGTTTTGAAAGTACAATGTTGGTATTTTAATAGGGATGGCATTGAATCAGTAGATTGCTTTGGGAAGTATAGACATTTTAACAATGTTGATTCTTCTCAGCCATGAGCATGGTATGTTCTTCCATTTGTTAATGTCCTCTGCTATTTCCTTTCTTAGGGTTTTATAATTTTCTTTATAGAGGTCCTTCAACTCTTTTGTTAGGTATATTCCTAGGTATTTCATTTTCTTTGAAAGTATGGTGAAGGGAGTTGTCCTTAATTAGCCTCTCATCTTGGCTATTGTTGGCATATACAAAGGCTACTGACTTGTGGACATTGATTTTATATCCTGAGACATTACTGTATTTTTTGATGACTTCCAGGAGTATTGTGGTGGAGTCTTTGGAGTTCTCTAAGTATAAGATCATATCATCAGCAAAGAAGGAGAGTTTGACCTCCTCTGCTCCCATTTGGATGCCCTTTATTTCCTTGTTTTGCCTAATTGTATTGGCTAGAACTTCCAGCACTATGTTGAATCGTAATGGCGACAAAGGACAACTTTGTCTGGTTCTGGTTCTTAGTGGAAAAGCTTTCAGTTTTACTCCATTCTGTAAGATATTAGCTGTGGGTTTGTCATAGATAGCCTCGATCAGTTTAAGAAATGTGCCACCTGGGGGTGGCACCTGTGGCTCATTGAGTAGGGCACTGGCCCCATATACTGAGGGTGGCAGGTTCGAACCTGGCCCTGGCTAAACTGCATCAAAAAATAGCCGGGCATTGTGACAAGCTCCTGTAGTCCCAGCTACTCAAGAGGCTGAGGCAAGAGAATCGCCTAAGCCCAAGAGCTGGAGGTTGCTATGAGCTGTGATGCCACAGCACTCTACCAAGGGAGACAAAGTGAGACTGTCTCTTAAAAAAAAAAAAAAGAAGAAGGAAATGTGCCATCTATGCCTAGACTCTTCAGTGTTCTAATTAGAAAAGGATGCAGGATTTTATCAAATGCTTTTCTGCATCTATTGAGAGGATCATATGGTCTTTGTTTTTACTTCTGTTGATATGGGGAATAACGTTTATGGACTTGCATATATTAAATCAGCCTTGCATCCCTGGGATGAAACTTACTTGATCATGATGTGTAACTTTTTTGATGATAAGCAGTAATCTGTTGTCACAGGGGTCCTCAAACTACAGCCCGCAGGCCACGTGCTTCGGTGTGAATTGTATTTGTTCCTGTTTTGTTTTTTACTTCAAATAAGATATGTGCAGTGTGCATAGGAATTTGTTCATAGTTTTTTTTTTTTTTTAAACTATAGTCCAGCCCTCCAACAGTCTGAGGGACAGTGAATTGGCCCCCTGTTTAAAAAGTTTGAGGACGCCTGGTAGGATTTTGGTGAAAATTTTTGCATCTATATTCATTAGTGAGATTGGTCTGAAGTTCTCCTTTTTAGTTGGGTCTTTTCCTGGTTTTGGTATCAGGATGATGTTTGCTTCGTAGGACATGTTGGGGAAGATTTCTTCCTCCTCAATTTTTTGGAATAATTTCTGCAGTATGGAAATAAGCTCTTCTTTAAAGATTTGATAGAATTCTGGTGTGAAGCCTTCCAGATTAGGGCATTTTTTGGTTGGGAGATTTTTTTTTTTTTTTGTAGAGACAGAGTCTCACTTTTTCGCCCTTAGTAGAGTGCCGTGGCGTCACGCAACTCACAGCAACCTCCAGTTCCTGGGCTTAGGTGATTCTCTTGCCTCAGCCTCCTGAGTAGCTGGGACTACAGGCGTCTGCCATGATGCCCGGCTATTTTTTTGTTTTGCAGTTCGGCCAAGGCCAGGTTTGAACCCGCCACCTGTGGTATATGGGGCTGGCACCCTACTCAATGAGCCATAGGTGACGCCCTGTTGGGAGATTTTTTATTGCTTGAAATTGGTCTGTTCAGGAGATCTATTTCTTCTGGGCTAAGTATAGGGAGAGGGTGTGATTCCAAATATTGATCAATTTCCTTCACATTGTCAAATTTCTGGGCACAGAGTTTCTGGTAGTATCAGAGATAATCTCTTGTATCTCTGTGGCATCAGTTGTTATTTCCCCTTTATCATTTCTGATTGAAGTTACTAGAGATTTTACTTTTTTATTTCTAGTTAGTCTAGTTATCAATTTTATCTATTTTTTCAAAAAAACAACTCCTTGTTTCATTAATTTTCTGAATGATTCTTTTGTTTTTGATTTCATTAATCTCTTATTTAATTTTTTATATTTCTTTTCTTTTGCTGGGTTTAGGCTTAGATTGTTCTTCTTTTTCCAATGGCATGTGAGTTTGTTGATGCGCTCTCTTTCTGTTTTTCGAATGTAGGCTTCTAAAGCAATAAGTTTTCCTCTTAGGACTGCTTTTGCTGTATCCCACAGGTTTTGGTAACTTGTGTCTTCATTGTTGTTATGCTCAAGGAAATTAATGATTTCCTTTTTTATTTCTTCCTGTACCCAACTCTCATTAAGCATAAGGTTATTTAATTTTCATGCCTTTATGTGGGGTTGAACGTTTTTGTTGGAGTTGAGTTCCACCGTTAGTGCCTTGTGGTCTGAGAAGATGCAAGGTAAAATTTCAATTCTTTTGATTCTGTTGAGGTTTGTTTTGTGTCCTAGGATATGATCAGTTTTGGAGAATGTTTCATGGGGCAGTGAGAAGAATGTATATTCTTTAATCTTTAGGATGGAGTGTTTATTGTCTATTAAGCACAGATGTTCTAGGGTCTCATTTAAGTCTCTTATATCTTTGTTTAGTTTCTGTTTAGAGGATCTGTCCAGCTCTGTAAGAGGTATGTTAAAGTCCCCTGTTATTATGGTGTTATAGGATATCATATTGCTCAGACTGAGTAAGGTCTGTTTCAAGAATCTGGGAGCATTTAAGTTGTGTGCATAAATATTTAGAATTGAAATGTCTTCTTGTTTTATTTTTCCCTTGACCAATATGAAGTGACCATCTTTGTTTTTTTTGACTTTAGTTGTTTTAAATCCACATGTATCTGAAAATAAGATTGCAACCTGTCTTTTCTTCTGGATTCCATTTGCCTGAAAAATTGTCTTCCAATCCTTAACTCTGAGCTTTAATTTGTCTTTTGAGGCTAACTGTGTTTCCTGCAGACAGCAAATGGATGGCTTGTGTTTTTTAATCCAATCAGCCAATCTATGCCTCTTCACTGGGGAGTTCAAGCCATTAACATTTATTGAGATAATTGATAAATGTGGTAACATTCTATTCATCTTATTTAGTGAAAGTCTATTGCTTAGTTTTGTCTTTTGCATCATTGTGTAAGCTAGGTTCTGTCCTTTAATTTCTGGGTGCTTGCTTTGCTGGCGGTCCATTGTGATAGTCAATGTGTAGAAAATGTTGAAGTATTTCCTGTAGAGCTTTTTTTTTTTTTTGTAGAGACAGAGTCTCAAGCTGTCACCCTGGGTAGAGTGCCGTGGCGTTGCTGCTCAAGCAACCTCAAACTCATGGACGTAAGTGATTCTCTTGCCTCAGCCTCCCAAGTAGCTGGGACTACAGGCGCTCGAATTATGGGCTGGAAGTTGTTCTGTTTAAATAGATTAAAGGTGGATGACCATTGTTTTTTGGCTTGAAAAGTTTCATTAGAGAAGTCTGTGGTCACCCTGATGGATTTGCCACTATAGGTCAATTGGTGCTTACTCTTGGCAGCTTGCAAAATCTTTTCTTTTGTCTTGACTTTGAACAGGTTCATCACAATGTGTCGTGGAGAAGCTCTATTAAAGATGAGGTGACCTGGGGTCCGATATCCCTCTGAAAGGAGTGTGTCAGAATCTTTGGTGATATTTGGGAAATTTTCATTTATAATATTCTCTATTATGGCTTCTATTCCTCTGGGGCATTCTTCTTCCCCTTCTGGGATACCTATAACTCATATATTTGAATGTTTCATAAAGTCCCATAATTCCGTCAGTGAACAGTCTGCTTTCTTTGTCTTCTTTTCTGCCTCTTTAACTATCTGAGTTATCTTAAGAGTTTTTTCCTCTACCTCTGAGATTCTTTCTTCTGCATGATCTAATCTGTTGTTGATACTTTCTATTGTAGCTTTAAGTTCCCTGATTGACTGCTTCAATTCCTTCAGCTCTGCTATATAGTTTTCTTTTTCCTTTTTTTTTTTTGAGAAAGAGTCTCATTTTGTTGCCCTTGGTAGAGTGGCGTGGCATCACAGCTCACAGCAACCTCCAGCTCTTGGCCTTAGGTGATTCCCTTTGCCTCAGCCTCCCAAGTAATCGGGACTACAGGCACCCACTAAAATGCCTGGCTATTTTTTTGTTGCCATTTGGCTGGGGCCGGATTCAAACCCACCACCCTCAGTATATGGGGCTGGCACCCTACTCACTGAGCCACAGGCACCACCCATTTTTCTTTTTTCTTTTTCTGCCCTGTATGATACAGGAATGGTTTGTTAGTTTCTATCTACTTACTACTAACCAAATCCCAAATATCTGCTATATGACTAAATTTCCTCTCAAGACATTCAGATACCTCAGGTAGTCTATATAATTTGTGTGTGTGTTAACTTTTTTTTTTTTTGAGACAGAGTCTCACTATGTCACCCTCAGTCCAGTGCCGTGGTGTCACAGCTCACAGCAACCTCAAACTCCTGGGCTCAAGCGATTGTCTTCCAGCCTCCCAAGTAGTTGGAACTACAGGTACCCACCATAACATCTAGCTATTTTTTTTTTTTTTTGTCGTTGTTGCTACAGTTTATAGTTGTTTAGTTGGCCAAGCCAAGTTCGAACCCGCCACCCTTGGTGTATGTAGCTGGTGCTATAACCACTGTGCTACAGGCGCTGAGCCTATGTGTTAACTCTTTCTCAAAGCTCCAGGCTATTTTAGTGCCCTTTACACTTGGGCCTTGCTGTCACTTTAGGATCTCCAAACCATTACAGTTTCCCTTTGCTTTCTTCCTGTTTGGGATCATTTTTTTCTTTACTCTGGGTTTCTCAACATTGGCGCTGTTGACATCAGTTCTTTATTCTGTATTGTAGGAGACCATCTATATTCATATAAGGTTTTTTTTTTTTTGTCATTGTTTTTGGAGACAGAATCTCACTTTGTCACCCTCAGTAGAGTGCTATGGCATCATAGCTCACAGCAACCTCAAATTCTAGGGCTCAGGTGATCCCCTTGCCTCAGTCTCCCAAGTAGCTGGAACTACAGGAGCCTGCCACCATGCCTGGCTATTTTTTAGAGATGAGATCTCTCTCTTGCTCAGGCTGGTCTTGAACTCCTGAGCTCAGGCAATCTATCCACCTCAGCCTCCCACAATGCTAGGATTACAGGCGTGAGCCACCATGCCCAGCCTTGGTATACATATTTTCCATTGCCAAATTATAGTTTCTTTTTCTTTTCTTTTTTTTTTTTGCAGCTTTTGGTGGGGCCCTTGTTGGAACCCGCCACCCCTGGTATATGGCGGCGGTGCCCTACTCCTTGAGCCACTGGTGCCGCCCCAAAATTATAGTTTCTTATTCTACTTTCCTTCATACTTCTAAGTAAAATTCATTGATTTTTTTCAATCAATAAATATTTACTGACTCCCTACATTATGCGAGGTACAAGGCTAAACTTTGAGGATTCACTGGAGTGTAAGGCAGTGATTCAGTATATGGGATACATAAATAAATTGGTAGAATACTTCAGATAAGTGCTATATTAGGGGAAATACAGGAAACTATGGTAGCCCATAGAAGTACTTAACACAGACTTTGGAATCAGAGTTTTCCTAGAGGAATCTATGCCTAAACTGAATGGTGAGTAGGTGTTAGCAACAAAGCAGAGGTGTGATTCTCTGTGTGTGTATGTGTATTTGGTTGGCTCATTGAGAATGATAGATGTGGAGAATCAACAGGGGAGAGCAAAGCATAACAGGGCTACATTCACTTTATTGGAGACAGTCTCATTCTGTTGTCCCAGGCTAGAGTGGTGTGGCACAACGTCAAACTCCTGGGCACATGTGATCCTCTTTCCTCAGCCTCCCAAGTAGCTGGCACTACAGCCATGTGCCACCACACCTAGATTATTTTTCTATTTTTAATAGAGACAGGGTCTTGGCTCTTGTTTCAAACTCCTGAGGCCAAGCAATCCACCCTCCTGTCTCCCAAACTGCTAAAATTACAGGTGTGAGCCATCCCCGCTGGCTGGCTATGCTCACTTTGAAAATGGGGGAAAAATAGAGTATAGCTTAAGTCTAGGGTATAGAAGGTGATAATCATCCAGAGGCTGAAAAGCTAAAGTAGATTCCAGATTTTACAAGTCACACTAGACAACTTGTTAAGAAGTTTGAACTCTATCCTAAGAGAACCAGAGAGGCATTAACCTAGCACCTTAACCCTAGGACTACCTACCTCAGAATCACCTAGAGGGCTTTTTATTTTTTATTTTTTATTTTTTTTGAGACAGAGCCTCAAGCTGTCACCTGGATAGAGCCTCACAGCAACCTCCAACTCCTGGGCTCAAGCGAGTCTCTTGCCTCCGCCTCCCAAGGAGCTGGGACTACAGGCGCCCGCCACAATGCCTGGCCATTTTTTGGTTGTAGCCGTCATTGTTGTTTGGCGGGCTCGGGCTGGATTCGAACCCACCAGCTCAGGTGTACGTGGCTGGCGCCTTAGCCCATTGAGCCACAGGCGCTGAGCTAGAGGGCTTTTTAAAAATTCCTGAATTCTGGGCTGGGCATGGTGGCTTACGCCTGTAATCCTAGCACTCTGGGAGGCTGAGGTGCATGGACTGGCTGAGCTCACAGGTTTGAGACCAGCCTGAGCCAGAGCGAGATTTTGTCTCTAAAAATAGCCAGGCATTGTGGCGGTCGTCTGTAGTCCCAGCTACTCAGGAGACTTTGGCAAGAGAATCGCTTGAGCCCAAGAGTTCAAAGTTGCTGTGATCTATGATGCCATGGCACTCTACCAAAGGCAACAAAGTGAGACTCTGTCTCCAAAAATAAAATAAATAAATAAATAAAAATTCCTAAATTCCACCCCAAACCTATTGAATCAAAATCACTGGGGTGACATCCCCAAAATCTATATTTTTTAAAATACTCGCAAATAATTTCTTCTCCATATTGAAGTTAAAGTTGAGTTTAATTAAAGTCAAAGTGCACGATCAGATGCACATTCCAGAGAGATATAAATAATACTTTGGAAAGTAGCTAGGAAACCCATTAGTTGACTGTAGGAATAGTCTAGGTAAGAGATGTTGATAGTTTAAAATAGAGTAGGATTAGAGTTGGAGAAGAGTAGCTAAATTAGAGACAGTAATTATCAAATTATTTGGAAAATGAATTGTCAAGACGTGATGGTTTGATTGCACATGGATGTGACTTTGGTGAATGCTGGTTCTGTGTCTTGAGCTGGAGATACAGAAAGACTAGCAAGTTCTTGGTGAGAGTGGTGTTGGAAGAGTAGAAAGAGGAGATACCTAGTTTAGCTGTGGCATGTTAATTTATAGGTGGAGCTTAAGTAGAGCTATCTATTAGACTGCTGAGTCACAGCTCTAGAATCTGAGAGAAATATTTTTTTTTGAGACAGAGTCTTACTGTTACCCTCAGTAGAGTGCTGTAGCGTCACAGCTCACAGCAACCTCCAACTCCTGGGCATAGGCAATTCTCTTGCCTCAGCCTCCGGAGTAGCTGGGGCTATAGGCACCCGCTACAGCGCCCAGCTATTTTTTGTTGCAGTTTGGCCAGGGCCAGGTTAGAACTGGCCGCACTCAGTATATGGGGCCAGCACCCTATCCACTGAGCCACAGGAGCTGCCTAGGATTTTTGTTGTTGTTGTTGTTGTTGTTGTTGTTGTTGTTGTAGTTGTCATTGTTGTTTGGCAGGTCCAGGCTGGATTCGAACCAGCCAGCACTGGTGTGTGTGGCTGGCACCCTAGCTGCTGAGCTATAGGCACCAAGCCATGAGAGCAATATCTTAAGATATAGCTATATCTTAAGAGAGAGATCTTAAGAAATTTTTTTCTTTTTTTTTAAAGACAGAGTCTCACTCTGTCATCCTAGGTAGAGTGCTCTGGTGTCATAGCTCACAGCAACCTTTATCTTTTGGGTTTAAGCAATCCTCTTGCCTCTGCCTTCCAAGTAGCTGGGACTACTGGCACTCGCTGCAATTCCCAGCTAGTTCTGTTTCTAGTAGAGACAGGGCCTCGTTCTTGCTCAGGCCGGTCTCCAACTCCTGAGCTCAAGCAATCAAATCACCCTGGCCACCCAGAGTTTTGGGATTATAGACGTGAGCCACTGTGCCTGGCCTTGAGAAATATGTTAAGATATAGCTATAGCAGAGGCAGGTTTGCTGTGAAGCAGCGGAAGCTTAATCTTCATGTTTCCTCTCTTGCAGAGGCATGATCAAGCTCACTGTAACCTCTAATTCCTGGGCTCAAGTGATCTTCCTGTCTCAGCCTCCCGAGTAGCTGGGATGATAGGCCTACACTCCCACATCCAGCTAACAAAGGGCCTTTTCAAGGTCCTGAGATGAGCGTGAACAATTATATATTTGAAGAACGATGTTAAATTTCTTATTTATTTATTTATTTAGAGACAAAGTCTCACTCTGTCATCTGCGTAGAGTGCTGTGTCATCATAGCTGATAGCAACCTCAAACTCTTGGGCTTAAGTGATCCTCTTGCTGAGGCCTCCCAAGTAGCTGGAACTACAGGTACCCACCACAACACTCGCTAGTTTTTCTGTTTTTAGTAGAATCAGGGTCTCGGTCTTTCTCAGGCTGCTCTCAAACTCCTGAGCTCAAGCAATCCACCCACCTCTGGCCTCTCAGAGCCCTAGGATTATGGGCGTGAGCCATCTCGTTTGACTAGATTAATTTTTGTTCTTTCTTTTTGTTGAGATAGAGTCTCACTATGTCGCCCTTGGTAGAGTGCTGTGGTGTCATAGCTGACAGCAACCTCAAACTCTTGGGCTTAAGTGATTCTCTTGCCTCAGCCTCCCAAATAGCTGCGACTACGGGTGCCTGCCACAATGCCCAGCTATTTTTTGTTGCAGTTGTCATTGTTTAGTTAGCCTGAGCTGGGTTCAAACCCATCACCTTTGGTGTATGTGGCTGGTGCCATAACCATTGTGCTATAGGCACTGAGCCAATATTAATTTTCTTACTTAAGAAATTTAATAATGACCCTCAGAAAAGCTTGAATTTTGAGCTATAGGTCAAGATCATCAGCATGTAGATAACTAAGTTCCCTGAAAAGAGTAAGATTGCCTTAGGAGAATATGTAAAGGAAAAACAACAGAGGTCTGGCTCTGCTCTAGCCATGTACACCTGAGCTGGCGGGTTCGAATCCAGTCCGGCCCCGCCAAACAACGACAACTGCAACCGGCTCGGGGCCTGTGGCTCAACGGGCTAAGGCACCAGCCACGTACGCCTGAGCTGGCGGGTTCGAATCCAGCCCGGCCCGCCAAACAACAATGACAACTGCAACCAAAAAATGGCTGGGCATTGTGGCGGGTGGCTGTAGTCCCAGCTACTTGGGAGGTGGAGGCAGGAGCCTCGCTTGAGGCCAGGAATTGGAGATTGCTGTGAGCTGTGATGCCACAGCACTCTATCCAGGGTGACAGCTTGAGGCTCTGTCTCAAAAAAAAAAAAAAAAAACCAGAGGTCTAATTATGTGTAATTTTACAGGCATGGTCATTATTTTAAATCAGGAGTAGATAGAAAACAGAAAAATAATTTTAGAAACAAGGTAAAAAAGAGTTTGTGATCATATGATGTGTGCTCAGGTTTAGTTCAAATTATAAGCTTTCTAACCAGAAGTCATCCCTTATGGAAAAAAATTATAAGTTTTACTTACATATGTGTATTTTTTTTTTTGAGACAAAGTCTCATTTTGTCTCCCTCAGTAGAGTGCTATGGTGTCATAGCTCACAGTACCCTCAAACTCTTGGGCTCAAGTGATTCTCTTGCCTTAGCCTCCCAAGTAACTGGGACTACAGGCGCCTACCACAACGCCTGGCTATTTTTAGATGGGGTCTCACTCTTGCTCAGGTTGGTCTTGAACCAATGAGCTCAGGCAATCCACCCACCTCGCCTCCCAGAGTGCTAGGATTACAGGTATGAGCCACTGTGCCAGGGCCTCTGTTTTCTTTTTCTTTTCTTTTCTTTTTTTTTTTTTTTTGAACAGGGTCTCACTCTGTTGCCTAGGCTAGAGTGGCCCATTTTTAGTAGATGGGGTCTCACTCTTACTCAGGCTGGTCTTACTCTTGAACTCAAGGGATCCTACCACTTTCACCTTCCAGAGTGCTAGGATTACAGGTGTGAGGCACTGTAACCAGCCAGTTTAAAATTTTGATGGACAGTTTATCAGTTTTTTATTTTATGGCTTGTGCTTTTTTATCCTATCTAAGAAATCTTTGTCTTTATTTTTTTTCTTCATGCCACCTTGACTAAGATAAGAAATCTTTGTGTAGGCTGGGCATGGTGGCTCATGCATGTAATTCTAGCACTCTGGGAAGCCCAAGTGGATAGATTACCTGAGCAAGAGTGAGATCCCTGACTCTACTAAAAATAGAAAAACTAGCGATAGTCCCAGCCACTGGGGAGCTGAGGCAGGAGGATCACTTGAGTCCACGAATTTGAGATTGCTGCAAACTATGATGCCACAACACTCTACCCAGGGCAACAGAGACTCTGTCTCAAAAAAAAAAGAAAAGAAAAGAAAGAAAGAAAGAAATATTTCTCTAACTCAAGGTCACAGAGATTTCTCATATGTTTTATAGTTTCAGAAATGTTATAGTTTTGTCTCTTACCTATGATCCACTTTGAGTTAATTTTTTGATACATAGTATGAGGTAATAGTCAAGGTTTTCCCACAAGGATATCTGGTTGTTCCAGCACCATTTGTGAAAAGGCTGTTCTTTCCCCCATTGAATTACATTGGCCCCTTTGTTGAAAATTGAAAAAGTAGGGTGCGATGGCTCATGCATGTAATCCTAACACTCTGGGTGGGCTGGGTCAGTAGATTGCTTGAGCTCCAGAGTTTGAGATCATCCTGAGCAAGAGTGAGACCCAGTCTCTACTAAAAATCGAAAAACTAAGCTTGGCACCTGTGGCTCAACACGCTAAGGCGCCAGCCACGTACACCTGAGCTGGCGGGTTCGAATCCAGCCTGGGCCCACCAAACAACAATGACGGCTGCAACCAAAAAAATGGCCAGGCGTTGTAGCGGGCACCTGGAGTCCCAGCTACTTGGGAGGCAGAGGCAAGAGACTCGCTTGACCCCAGGAATTGGAGGTTGCTCTGAGCTGTGATGCCACAGCACTCTATCCAGGGTGACAGCTTGAGGCTCTGTCTCAAAAAAAAAAAAGAAAAAGAAAAACTAGTGGGGCATCGTGGAGGCACCTATAGTCCCAGCTGCTTGGGAGGCTGAGGAAAGACAATCACTTGAGCCCAAGAGATAGAGGTTGCTGTGAGCTATGATGATGCCATGACACTCTACTTGGGATAACAGAGTGAGACTCTGTCTAAAAAAAAAAAGGGATTTTTTTTTTTGTCAGTTTGTCAAATTTAAAAAAAAATTTAAATATATTTGTGTGAATATACTTTTGGAAATTCTGTTTTATTTCACTTAAGTATATGTCTATAATAACCTTTTTAGTAAAAAAAAATTTATTTTTCTTTGGTGAAAAGAACTGAAATTATTATTGGATATCATGAAAAAGCGCTAAGTTGGCCAGGTGTGGTGGCTTACTCCTATAATCCTAGCACTCTGGGAGGCTGAGGCAGGTGGATCACTTGATCTCATGAATTGGAGACTAGCCTGAGCAAGAGTGAGACTCTCACTCTACTAAAAATGAAAAACTGAGGCAAAGGATCACTTGAGCTGAAAAGTTTGAGGTTACTGTGAGCTATGATGGCACAGCACTCTACCTGGAGCAATAAAGTGAGACTTTTTCTCAAAAAAAAAACAAAAAAAGAAAAGGGCTAAGTCTGATGCATATTAACAATTTACTTCTTCCCAAGCATGAATTATTATTATTATTATTATTATTTTAGACAGAGTTTCACTATGTCACCCTTGGTAGAGTGCCGTGGCATTATAGCTCACAGCAACCTCAAACTCTTGGGCTTAAGCGATTCTCTTGCCTCAGCCTTCCAAGTAGCTGGGGCTACAAGTGCCTACCACAACGCCTGGCTGGCTTTTTGTTGCAGTTGTCATTGTTGTTTAACTGACCTGGGCTGGGTTTGAACCTGCCAGCCTCAGTGCATGTGGCCGGCGCCTTAACCACTGTGCTACAGGTGCCGAGCCGACCAAACATGAATTATTCTAACTGGAAATATATGTGTGCATTAAAGATATTTTTCTGTGGCTCGGCGCCTGTGGCTCAACGGGCTAGGGCGCCAGCCACGTACACCTGAGCTGGCGGGTTCGAATCCAGCCTGGGCCCACCAAACAACAATGACGGCTGCAACCCAAAAATGGCCGGGCGTTGTGGTGGGCGCCTGTAGTCCCAGCTACTTGGGAGGCGTAGGCAGGAGACTCACTTGAGCCCAGGAATTGGAGGTTGCTGTGAGCTGTAATGCAATGGCACTCTATCCGGGGTGACAGCTTGAGGCTCTGTCTCGAAAAAAAAAAAAAAAAGATATTTTTCTGCAAGTAATTTCTAGGCTAGTCAGTTATCATTTTCTTGAATTTTTTTTATGTATGAGAAGTAATTAAGCATCATTTACTTACAGATTTATTTTTCTCAGAATATGGGAAAAGGAGTAAAGTCTTATTATGTTGAAATCTTTAAAAACAACCTCAACTGGCTCGGCGCCTGTGGCTCAACGGGCTAAGGTGCCAGCCATGTACACCTGAGCTGGCGGGTTCAAATCCAGCCCGGGCCTGCCAAACAACAATGACGGCTGCAACCAAAAAATGGCCGGGCGTTTTGGTGGGCGCCTGTAGTCCCAGCTACTTGGGAGGCGGAGGCAGGAGACTCTCTTGAGCCCAGGAATTGGAGGTTGCTGTGAGCTATGATGCCACAGCACTCTATCCAGGGTGACAGCTTGAGGCTCTGTCTCAAAAAAAAA
>CAUYRH010139474.1:0-27864 GCA_963574655.1 Perodicticus potto | reverse complement strand
TTATAGCCTTCATATGAAACCTTTAAATTAGCTTCATAGTAGGGCTGAGTACATTGGATATTTTTTTTCTTCCATTCTTGAGATGCTTTGCTAAGAAGAATATGTTCCAGCTCCATCCATGTAAACACGAAAGAGGTAAAGCCTCCATCTTTCTTTAAGGCCACATAATATTCCATGGTGTACATGTACCACAGTTTATTAATCCTCTGTTCTTTGATTTCAAGGATGTTCCTGATTTGTAAGAAACACATCTTAATCATTACCCTATACATTTGGAATAATTCATCATTCACCTCAATGTAGAATAAACAGCAACAATAATGATTTAAAACATCCAACTAACTACTTTTTCTAAAAATGAGTGAAATCTCAAGTTCAGTTAATTTAGGGCACGTTGTGATTTGCAAAATATTCAAAACCATCACAGATAATCTTCTTTTTGCCTGAGATGAGCATGCTTTCACATTTCTCCTGATAAATGAACTTTTCCAGCTCATTCAAGGCTTTGCTGAAGTATCACTATCTGGAAGAATCCTTTCTTCATGAACTTCCCTTACGTCCACACTGTATGCACCACAACCGCAAGTATCCCCTTTTATAGTGTTAACTTGAACAACTCTATTGAAATTGTGCATTTAAGTGTGTATCTGTTTACCAGTCCCGGAGAAGAGACAGCCTGGGATGGTAAGACAAGAGTGGAGATTCTGGATCTGTCTGCCTGGTGCTGAGATCTGGCCCAACCCCTTAGTATCCATCTGTGCAATCTGAACAAATTTCTTTAACTTTCTGTACTTCAGTTCTCATCTTTAAAATGTGCGCATAATGATTCACCTATTACAGGTCTTTTGTGAAGGTTAATATTAGTTAATAGGAAAAACATTTAGAAGAATTCCCAATACTGAGATCATATTAATGGTATCTATTCCTATATTTATGTCCTTCAGTGCAGGAACAGGCTTCACCTGCGGATCCAAAGAATCTTTCACTACATCCGGAAAATAAATGGTTGCACAGAAATGTGTGTTCAGTTCACTAAACACAGATGTACCTATTTTCTAAACAAGTATCTATATAGCATACATTTCACTTTAGTTGGATCCTGTTCCATCAGCCTTCAATGTGCCTGTTAGCTATTCTTTGTTTTGACAGATTTTTAGCTTAAGTTGTCACCTCCATGTCAAGTCTGCCCGATAAGTTATGAAAAGAAGTGGGAAGCATGATAACTTTTAACAGCAGGGAGCATCCCATTGGTAGGGCGTCTGGGGACAGATACATTTCGAAGTGTTGCATTATCTTAACTACAAGCCTGAGAAATGTATTTCTTTTTGTTCCCCTAGAAGGTGCTGTCCTCTCTCCATAATAGATAGGTGTGTTTGGAGAAGACTGGATTGTTTTAATTGCGCCACATAAATTGTTACAGCCATAGGTTGTGGACAACAACAAAAATCTTGTATTTTAAGTGTTTATCTCCAAATCAGATATCTTTTGGTTTCAAATAATTTCTGTTAGAATTCCAAAAGAAATATTTTTGTGTACTTATGCACAAAATACATCAAAAAGCCTCACTTCTGTTTTTCCTCCTATTAAGAAAGCACATTTTAAATGTTAGTTGTCAATAAATGGAATTGCACAGGTTCTTGGACATAAACTTCTAGATCTTTTCTTCAGGTGCTAGTTTTTCAGTTAAAGTAGGGATTCATGTGGATATATATAATCTGTACCTGTGATTTATTAGAATGGGAGGGGGATGTATTGGCCCTGTTGAACGCTGCAGCCAGTGTCAGATGCATTTTTCACGTACAATAGCTTACTATAACTTGGGTAGATTTTGATGTGCCTAAGAAAATACTTTGGAAACAAAATCTAAAGTTAAAATTTACCAGTTGATCTCATACTGTACACCAATTCCTGGATCCCGGAACTTACAGAAAACATGTTAAGTGAAAAGAGAAAAGAAGAAGGAGGAAGCTCACAAAGACGAAGAAAGTGAGAAAGGTAGAAATTGGACTCACGGAAAACCAGGTGAAATACTTACAATGGCGTATATTTAAATTTAGATTTATACATTGTGTGCTCTCATGAAGACATTATCCTAGGCTCGTTAGAGATGATCAATTCAATGTATTTAACAATTATTACAGCTCCTGTCCCAAATCTATGCATCAGAAAATACCAGTATAACATGACATAAATTGCAATCCACATTTCCCTTTTTAAAAGACCCGAGGATTTAAGAGAATGCTGAACGTTTTGAAGTGATTTCTGAACTATTTTTATTCACAGACAACTGTCTTCTCTTCCTTTAATCAATATATCTCAGTTGAGATGATTTTAGAACCCCTTTTAAAGAGTATATTTTAAATTGTTAAAAGACTCTGGTCTCAATCAATTGCATAACAGTATAAGATGATTTTTAAGTTGTATAACTGCAGAAAGCTTCACTAATGATTTAGTTCATTGTATAAATTCATGTTGTTTGAAAAAGTATTTTTAAACTTAGTTTCATTGTTCTGAATCATCATCAACCTGCTAATGATTTGTTTTAATTTTCTAAAAAATACATTTAAAAAGGATTCAGAGTTCTCTGAAAAATGCAGAATAAATTTGAAAAATAAACAAATTATTTTTCCCATTGCACTATTATCATTAAAAGGAATCTGATGACAACATAATTAAAAGATTAGAAATAGAGTTAATGTACATACAAAAATGATTTTATTATTTAATAATTTAAATTTTGAATAAAATAAGAACAAGTTGATGTTTTTAACCAATTCACTTCAAATTAACTTATTGTAACTAAATGATACCCCTTAATTAGAAAACCTATGCAAGGTGTTTTACTACAATTTTATTAAACATATGTTGAAGATTCTTTTCTAAAAACTAAAAGTCAATTTTCAAAGATTTACAATTTTATCAGCTCTGTGCTAACTGCTATTACAATTTAATTTTTTTGTTACCATAGACTGACATCAAAAGATAATTGGATTAAGTTGGGTGTTAAAAAATACGACATTCGTTGAAAATCTTAAGCTATTTCTAGGGATTATATAGAAAGCTATGAATATTAGCTATAATAATATAAAATTGATTTTGGAAAAGTTAGCTGTTATGTATGGATACATTCACTAATTTATAACTTTTAATAATGAGAATTAGCTTCCCTTGGAAGTCCTCCAAATAAAATTATACTTTATTTGAAATATTAAGGAGAATTTGAAGAATATATTGATACTATTCAATACATGTGTGTCTAGGTTGTCAAAACATCTAGATAAAAGAGTGAAATCTCAGGGCATTTACTAGGGATTTTACTTGTTGTGATGGTCCTGATGCTTCCAGACCGGCTCATTGAGAGAAAGCCAACATTTTTTTGGTACGTATTATTTTAAATTCCCTAAAGAGTTTTGAGAAAACATGCGATTCTAACAGAGCTAAGCTTGGAAGTTGCTAGTGCAGTGGGTGAGTGTGAAACCCTGAGCACTGCGTCCCACCCTTGCCACCTGCACAATCCCGGGTCCACACACGTTTAGCCCTGGATTTGGGTGCGGACTGGCCTGCTTCATTGCTGTTTCTTCTAGAGACCTCGCACCTACTCAGAGTAAACTGTACATAAACTTCAGAGTGAGGAGGGCCAGGCAGTGAGTGGGCCAGACTCTGGCCTTAAGCCCTTTCCTATTAAGTATACATCATTTCCACCTGTGCCATCTACTCTTGGAAGAGCACGTGTCCTTGTAGGTGCTCTTGGGTCCCTTTCGCCCGATGTCCTGGGAGTAGTTCTTCTCCTGCACCCAGCACCAGGGGAGAAATATGAAAGAGAGTCTCCTTATTGGCTTCCCTCCCTAGAAACTATATTCTGAGGATGAGTTCTTCTCTGACCTCTTGCGAAGGAGTATACTAGGCCAGTCTCTTTGACAACCACACCAAGAACGGCTGCAGGCACAGGCCTCCGTGTGGGTCCCTGCACTCTGGCCAGGCAGCTGGCTAAGCTGGCTTTGCTTGAGCTCTCCACTGGCAGGAACTTCTGCTGGAACCTTGTAGCTCTGCCGTTTCCCACAGCTACTTACCCTGCCTCACGTGGAATTAGCAGGAGCCCCCACAATGTTGCTCAGTGGCTGCCTGAGGAGGGAGACTGGTCCAGGGGATCCCAGTGGCATCTGCAAGATTTAGAAGCTCTTTTCCAGGATTCTCATCCCTCAGCATCACCCACCTGGTGTGGTAATGAAAGCATTCCTGTTGTCCCATTTCCCACATACCCAAAGCTTTCTCCTCATTAGTTTGGTTTGGAGCAAAAAATTTCTCACCAAAATACACATCCGTAAGCTGGTGGGAGGAAGGGCTTTTAGATTCATGGCATCTCAACGTTAAATATCTTCAGTCTGCGAAGACATCTACTCATATTGACCTCATTTTTTAAACCAGTGGTTCTCAACCTTCCTAATGCCACGATGTGTTTTCATTGTTACAAAGGGGTCGTGACCCACAGGTTGAGAACCGCAGCTTTAAACAAAGACCCAGCCTCCAAGGCCTTAGTCCCAAGGTTTTATTAATCCTACCTTCTTATCTCACGGCTCCAGACTGAAGTAGAGACACAAGTAAACCTCGAGTGAAAATCACGATCTCCCATGCTCTTTTCTTAGGAGACTCTTCTCTCTCCTCTTCTCTTCCCTCCTCCTTCACTCATTCCAATTTATTTTTTCTCTTTTCTCTTACCTCCACCTTTCTTTTAGAAACTCTACTTTCATTTTTTTTCTTTTTTTAATAAACAAAGCATATCCTGATATTGGCAAAGCATGAAGAAAATTGCTTTTGGAATGTAACCATTCAGTCTGAACCATGGAAATGACCTTTCACATTTATTAACCATGAAGAGACTTCTGGATATCAGTGATATGTAATGTGTTTTAACAGCACCGTTTTTACAGACAGAGGAGAAAGAGCATCTCTTTAAAGGATTTCAGCTTCCACTGCAGACGCGACTAATGGAATGGTCCGTTTGTTGGCTAGACCAGGTGGAGTGTGTTCCTCATTTCCTCCCTGGAATTGCAGGGTTCTGAGGAGGAAAGTAGGTATGTTACAAGAACATATAGATTCCTTTTTTAGTTCTATGAAACTTATTTAATGGAAAACATTTTCTTTTTATGAAATTCAGAGGAATAACTCAGAAAAATTAAAATGAAAAATACCAACTCCCTTCAGTAATGCTTTGCCTGCTTCCCTGGCAGGTTCATCTCCTCCGTGAGCACGACTGTGAGGTAATAGTATCAAAACAACCTATAGTGTTAAATGGTATCATAAATAAGCAAAGTCAGGCGATAACAATGTGTTTTTATTGAAAGAAAGGAAATAAAAAATATTGATTAATGGAGGCTCCTTAACTAGAACTATCACTCTTAAAATCTTTTTGATATTTTACAATGTAATTATTTATATGCAGTTCTAAACATTCTGTTGACTGTGTCTGTTTACTTGGCTTTTATAAGGAAAAAAGAAAATAACCATCTATGTCAGCTAAATATAGTATTTTTTCATTTCATTTATTTTTATATTTTATGTCTTACTAGACTTTATTATCAAAAGATGACATGCCTACTGCTCCCAGCAGCTGCAACCCATTAGCTTAATGGATTGGAATTACAGGTTGCCTTAGGAATTGTCTATTGTGTGCCAAAAATCAAATGTAAGCCCTACTGTGAAAAGTCTTGACATTATTAAATGTGAAAAATACAATGTGTTCCAGAAGATGTTAACAAAAGAGATGTAGGGTATTTGACTAACCAACTAGAAAGTAGAATGAAGTTTATACCAAGATAAAAACTACTACTTTCTTATTGTTGCTATTTATTATAGTATAGCAGTTGTACACTGTCATTCACCAGCCAATAGTGCTAGATGAATAATAGGTAACTTACTAATTAATTTCCCCCTTTTTCTACCAAATGGTAGCCATAGACTATTTGCATGTGCATCTATTCTTACTCATATTTCCTCCTCATACAGCGATTCATTCGTTCAGTAAGAGCAATAGAGCTCTTTGAGCTCTATTCTGCACCCCGCACTGTGAAGATACAAGGTTCTTAGATAAGCCAAAGCTGGCAAATGACTAGCAAGGAAAACTCTTACTCTTTGTCACATTTGCATGCGCTCTCATACTTTTTCCTCTCAGCTTCATCACAGGGTGTCTTGACTACTGGGATGACATGTGGTTCTGGGAGTTCCCTGGTCAGGGTTGGGTCTGCAAAAACCAGTCTGGGTTTTGACATTCTCAAGCTTAATTGAGGGAAGTAAGGAAGAAGAGATACAATTTTCCTCCCCGGGTCACCCAGTGTGCACATGGGGAGCAGATCTGCAGTGAGGTAAGCCACCTATTATGGGGGTGCTTCTGGGCAGTCAAAGATGGAGAGAAGTCACCATCACCACTGGTGCAGAGGGCGATGTTGAGCACCTTGACTCACCTCTTAAAACACACAGAGGTGTTATAAGTCTGGAGAGTCATTTGTGACATATCTCATCTTATTGTCCTTCCTTTTTTTGTACTTCACTGATTTATCTGAGAATAGTTTTCTACTCCAGAAAGGAAATAAAGCAAATATTTGAATACAATGCTCAATTCCATAGAAGTCTGATTTTCAAACAATAAAAACAAAATAAAAAATCAAAGTTTATGAGCAATATTATCTTGAAATACACATCTTGAAAAGAGTCAAAGGAATAGAAAAGAAATTAGGTACAAAGGCTAACAGTGTTCAAAAGTTAAAACTTAATTTTGTAAGTGAAATGCTAACTTTTTCATCTAAGTATTTTTTTTTATTTCTCTCTCTCCTTTTTCTTTTCAGGGGACTACTACTTCAGGAAAGACCATATAAGCGTCTTAGGAAGAAACCAGTAAGCTGAATAACAGTATTCTGGCATTTAATCTTCTGTCATTTAGGGAGCCTGTCTTTATCTGTATTTGTCTTCCCCCCTCTCTCTCTCACAGACACATTGATTCACCTAAGCAAATAGAATTCACAAATTTATTTATCTAACAATTTTAATAGTATTTCCTATATATTTTAGTACTGTACCAAATGCAGTACTTAAAGAAAATGTCTTTGGTTCTTTATCACTACTCTATTTATTTGAAAGAGAGAATATTCAATCATTTATCAATTCATCAGGCAATTATTGAGTGCTTATTTTGAGCCAATTATATGTATTGTGTGTTATTTAAATAACAAATGAATTCTAAAATATGAGGTGCTGGTATTGTGGAAATGAAGAAAGAGACTGGGGAAAAGTTAAATGAACCAGGAGAAAGGCCAGAATTCCAAAGGACTAATAAATTGCAAAAGGCAGAGTCCAGGGACATTCCAGGAAGGCAGAAACTAAACAGAACAGGATCAATGTTTTTAAGGGATAAAGAATAATGTGGCTCCCTAGGCCTAGGGTGAGGCTAGGACCATAGCCTTTTCAGTCCCAGAGTTGGCATAGATATGGGATGTCCTCAAAGCCTGGAAAGAAAGGAGTGATCTCTGTAGTTAATGCTTAAAAGGACAGGTTTGGATAAATTGTGTGGGAGAGGAAAAGTCAATTTCGCTGGGAAGGTGGATTATAACTTATATACAAACTTTGAAATGAAAATGAGAACTGCAACTAAAGGGTGAGGGATAGACATGAATAAACTGTGGTATCAGAAATCGACCCAGGGCTTCATGTACTAAGAGATATTAATCACTACTCTAAAGGGAAGGGCCAGGTTGTTCAACATTGCCTTCACCATGCATTATGATTCAAATAAATTCCTTAATGAAGTCTTTGCTTGTTATTATAAGCCATACCTAAAAGAATCTTCATATTTTATGTTTCCTATAAGAATTACATGTAAGTATTTTGATAAGGAGGAGTCCTTGCTAGGAAGTGACATTTAAATAGAGACCTGAAAGAAATGAGAGAGAGACTTTCAAACAGTAGGAACAAGTGCAAATATCAAACTATTTCTTTCTATATCTGTTTATGGCTGTGGTTATATTTCATTACTCCATTTATAAAGATTTATGCACCAAAATAACCCCACATAAAATCTTATAGATTTATAATATAATTAATCAGTTAGGGTGAATAGTTCCTCTATAGAACTATCTTGGGCATTCTTGAAATTGTCTTTTGCATATCAACTTTAATATTTAGCATGTTGGTTTTCTTGGGGAAGAAAATACAACCTATATTTTTATTGGAATTACTATTAAATCAATATATACTGTTATACCCAGAAGCTCCCCCAAAGATCACACCATCAGACAAATCGAATTAAGGAGGAGTCCTTTTATTGAAGAGCCAGCCGGCAACTACCCCAGTATCCCAACATGGGGTGAGTGCAGCCCTGAGTTGACTGAGGTTCTGTCTTTTATAAGGCAAAATGTTTCCAGGGGGCAAACAAGCATAATTACAGAAGCAAAAGCAAACAGCAGTTAGGGGACATCATGAGAGTGGGGCAGCTTAGTCAATTTACAATGCTATGATCATGACAGCACTTAATAATTCTTTTTACAAAACAAGTACAATCTATAATGTCCTAAGGTAACGTAGGGAGGGGAACTCACAGGTCAGAGTCATAAACAACATGATCATAAAAAGCTATAATCATAGAGGCTATGTGGTCAGTAACTTACATTACTAACAATTTTAGCTAAAGGCATTTACAGTTCCACTGGGAGGGAAAATAAGAGGAACTAGTTTTGAAGGTAAAAAGGAGTAAATAGTAAAATTATTGTTCTGTTAAGCTTGTTAAGCTTGTTCTGTTAACATTTCAATATTATATACAGATGGTATGAAGATCACTTTAACATAATCACAAAGATTGTTTGTCACAGGGGTAGTTAGTGACTTTCTACTTAACATACTATGCAATGGGTAGGGATATAGTCTGCTGCTGATATAGGTATATTTACAATATTAATATACCAGTAATTAGGCATATTTCTAATACTTAAGTTCTGGACATGTCAGTTTGTAGTTTTACTTTTCATTTCTGATTCTCATTATTGTATATACAAAATAAGATACAGCAGAATCTCTGTAAGTTGACCACTCATGGGACTATAACTAACTGGTCAACATACAGAGGTGGTCAACATAAGGAACTAGGTTCTACGTTACTTTCCTGTATGATACTTTATGTATCATATGAAATCATACATAAACAATGTATAGAAAAATCATACAGTATCATCTAAGATCAATGCATTTATTGTTTTCTCATGGCTTAATCTTTCTGAAAAAAAGGAGTCAGTCTTGGTCTGTTTCTTATTCTTATTGCAAATGTAAGTGGATGAAGCACTCTCAATGCTGGCTACACCACTCAGCATGCCTGAGCATTTTTCCACAGCAAATGATTTCAAGTGCATCATCAGATGCCTGATATCCTCTTCTTTTGGAGCCCCTGGAATTTCCGTGTCATCCTCACTTGCTTCTTCCACTTCATCAACTGTTCCATGCACTTTTATGCTGGCCTATGCTTTGGTCAATATTGCTTGAAAAATTGCTCTGCGTCAGATTGGTTATAGATTGCTACCTCATTATTCATTGCAATGAAACCTTCAAAATCCACCCCTTCACATCCTGTGATGGGAGATGAACTGTCTGATGGGGTCCAAGCATCATGCTCTTGGGTTGTTACAAGTCCAACTTTCTTGAAACACTTCTGTATCATTTCTGGCTGAACTTTATTCCACTTCATTCCAAGCAGAAGTGATCTTGAGGACAGTATCCAGGCCATTTACTGATGCAGTAGATGAAGTTGCTTCCACAAGTGAATGACAGGTTTGTTTTAGCAATGACCCACTTGAGGAGCAGGGATTTGTAGTGCAATTAAAATATTTTGATTATTATGCCTTGGTCAAGAGGTCTGATTTTGAGGACCTTTTTGGAGGCAGAAATTTCAGTGTCATGTAGTGAGATGATTTATTCCACTTATGGGTGGCCAGAACACTTGTCTACTGTCAGTAAGAAAGAGTGTTTCTCCTTCCTCATTTTTCTTGATATCCCTTGCCCACTCCTCAAATAGGGCACTGGTCATCCATGTGCATTTGTGTGATCTCCAAATGATGGAGAGGTCTTTGGTTTTTAGGTTCCTAAATTTGTCTGACTTTGCCAATTTACCAGTCACCAAGGGCTTTAATGTCTCTCTGGCTGGGCTAGCTCAAAGCAGAACTATGAAATAATCTCTAGGAAGTTCTTCACTCTTAATATTTATCACCCTTCATGATGAGAGCATCACCTTGAAAAAGTGTCTGCACTTATCAGCATTAAAGATGTTATCATCTTTAGATCCTCCAGCAAAGTCTGGGAACTTTTTGGTGAACTCTTCTACAACTTCTACTGGAACTTCATTGGATTCACCACAAAGACTTTATGGAAGTCACCATTTAAATTTTTCAAGCCAGCCACTTGGTACTTGGAAATCTTCCCGCCTTGAATTTCTATGAGAATTTTTTTAGCAATTTCTTGTATTGTTGGCCTGGAGATTAGAATATTAACTATTCTCATTTGCTTGAACCAGCTTAATGTGGAATCATTGACTTCATAGAGGGAAGTTTTCCTCCTTCTCTGCTGTAGGTCTCCACTTTCATTACTGTATCTCCCCAAATACTCATGTTTATGTTTTTGGATGTTGCTAACTGTGGTCTTGATAACATCGAAAATTCCACTGTCTTTTTCTGGCTACTGCTTTCCAGAAAATGTAGATCAATCTTTCTTTTCAATGTCAGATCTTTGAGTTTTTTCTTTTGGGCCTTTCATGTCTCAATTAACTGTAAAACTATAAGTAATTGTAAGATGTAGCTATGATTCAGATCAGTCCTTCATGTTGAAAAAAATCTTCTGCAATACATGATAAACAATAGGTGGGTAGGCCTAATTCAACTCGTGGTAATAGCAAAATGTGATAAAAGGATTTATACTAATGGAAAAATAATACCCCTGAGGAGCAAAGCCCACACTTTCTAACCCTTGGTGTAGAGTCTATTCAACAGGCCAAGTTATAGAAGATAAATTAATATTATGTATCACACACAGTGCAAGTGGTGAATATATAACCTACAGAGGTGGTCAATCAATAGAGGTCAGTCTTCCACTGAGTACCTGTGGTGCATGTTTGATCCATGAAAATTAGGCCAACTTACGGAGGTGGTCATTACAGGGAGAGGGTCAACTATGGAGATTCTGTTGTTTATATAAAATACACGTGTGCGTGTGTGTGTGTGTGTGTGTGTGTGTGCACATTTATTTCACTGATCTTAATCTGGAGCAATTTGAGGGCCAAAATTTTTTTTCATCCAAACAGCATTTGACTTGTGTCTCATTTGAGTTTGTGTCTGGCAAAGGTAGAGGACTGGTATTCTCCTGGGATCTTTTCAGTTCTTTTCAATGGTCTTGGTTAGGCTCGGCCACCAAACATTTACTCCATATTTGTAGTCCCTCAGCCATGCCTGTTCCCTGGGGGACTCTGGGCCGTTCTCTGTTTTTTTTCTTCCTCTTCAAGCTTCTTGTTCAGTTAGCAGCAAAGTGGGTTTTATGGGGAGTATCCTTTAAAGAATTTTTATTAAGTTCAGAAATGTATTAAAAGCTGTATTTGCAGTAATTATTTCAAAAGTATTGGTTTGCATTTAATTGGTACACAAGTGGCCTATTAGACCAGTCACATAAATGTTTCGTAGAACACTTACACTAATTGTATTTTAACCTAACGCATGTACACGGCATTAATTAGAAAATTCAATGGCAATTGCCACCTTGCACTGCACTAGACAGAAATGACAAAATGCAAACACCTTTACTAAAAGTAGCACAGTTAATTATCTTTTATACATCTTATAATTCACCATATTTGAAAACAATTTGCTTTTAGAAATAGAATATGGCTTGTTACATTTCTTTTCATTATGTCTATGTTCATTTTTTGCACAACAAACTCACCCAGAATGTTTTTTTTGGAAAATTCTTAATATAAACTGTTATTTATTTTGCATTTTATAACATAAGACAAACTTTTAAATGGTTCATGAATCAAATAAACCTAATTGATAAAAAATTTACTCATTTTTATAGGTATGATTAGGCAATGAATATTCTATATACAAATCATTTTGTCCTGCTTGGGTTCATTTAAGGAATCTCAGTGAGACCCATAAATGCATATTGATATTTCATTATTGTAGCACTTTGGTAACACGTTATCTGATAAGTAAAAATAGCAAAAGACCATATAAAGAGAAAGTAATTTAATTTGCATAGAAAACCTCCTACCCTTAATACACAGAATACTCCTTGCCAGAGCTAAATCTTTGGACAATACTTCATGGTGAGCACTGTTTAGGAAGCAGAGCATGCATGCAGTGAAACAGTGAAGTTATTTACAGTCATATTTCTTAATTCCTCTGCCTGAGAGTATTCAAAGTGGATAAATCTGGGAGCCTGAATATATGTAAAAGGAAAAAATAAAATGCACTGATATCCGTACCACGGACACAATCAGTAGAGAAGAATAAGGTGAGAGAGAGCAATATATATGCAGATACCTGCTTCATCTTCCTGGTGGTTCCAGTTACTGTCTGTCACTATATAAGTCTCCAAGGCTTCATTCCACAACGCAGTCTGTTTCACAAAGAGTCCTAACTTGTCTTCTTACTCTTCTCAGCTCTGCCTCCATTATTTAGCTGATGACCACCTGTGGCTCTGGGACTGTGTCCTCTTGCTCTCAGGACATTGCTTCAAAGCATCAATACAAAATTGCTCAGAATTCCATAAACACTATGACTACATTGTATACTGGACAGAAGCCTTAGGGAGGACAGAAGAACTTTTGATCTGAGAAGATAAAATTTGACACTGGCTGTCAATTGGACAAGGGAAAAGACTACACACACACCTGTTTGCACACACACAGAGACACCCAAGACTTGCTTGCTAACTTCAATATTGATCCTTTCATTCTTTTTTTTTTTTCCAGTTTTTGGCTGGGTCTGGGTTTGAACTGGCCACCTCTGGTATATAGGGCCAGTGCCCTACTCATCTGAGCCACAGGTGCCGCCCCCTTGTTCCTTTCATTCTTTCAACGATTCAAGGAAACTCTCCAAACTTCTTGTGAAAAATCCTACCCATGCTGGAGGTAGTGCTTTAATCTTATGTATTTCTTCTTGGCAGCCTGACAATTCAAAAACAAAAGAGCCCACAAAAGTAATATTCCAGAAAGAAGGGCTACTTGGTTGTCCATGAAAGCATGGGGAACCCCTGCTCCTCCAAATCCATTTAGATTGACGTTTGATCAGCTCTAGGTAAGATTGGAGCCTTCTGGGAAGATATGGTTTGTCCTTCCGCTTGAAATTATTTAGTAAGTAAACTTAGAAACATACTCGCACACACAGACACACAAACATACACATGCAAACTCCTTGTAAGGAGCAATGGCATTAATATCAGGCAACAGGTTTTAATTGCAGACCAAGAAAGATGATTAGTTTTATTGCTAAATATAACTTTGTATTGCAAGATGTTTTTTGCCTGAAGTTAATTCAAAGCTCTAAAGGCACTTTATACTAAAAAAAAAAATTAAAAAATGCTGATAAGTTATAGGGTTTCATCAAAATCGCAGACACTCTTTCATTGGTGGTAATCTTCAGCAGGAGTTTTATCTTAATTCCCTTCATCAATCTCTGGAAGCATCAAGGAGATACAGTTATAACCTATACATTATAGATAACATAGTTTTAAAAAAATATGATCTTTTGGGATCCGTAATCCTCTGTGTGGGGAAATTGTGACTCTAGTTATGTATGGATTACTGATAATACTTTCAATTGTCTATAATCTTGTGGTATTGGAACCCATGGAAGTAATCATTTCCAATGAAAGTACTATTGAGTAAGGGGCATGTGTCAGAAAGTAGTGATGTATTAAACAACTGTGGTTCCAATTTCTTCACAGTTTAGTCAAATTCCAAGATAGTTTGAATGGTTACAATAAAAGTGGCATTCATTGTAAGGGCTTGCATTTCATTTTCTCCAGCCATTAACTGCATTTCTACACCTTGCTATTGCCAGTGGGGGGAAGGGATTAATTCAGAATTAATACAAATATGTTGTCCCTACAGCAGCAAAAGTAAATTGAAATGCATGTTCAATGGTTGGTGTAGGTGAAGTGTGTCTTCTTCGATCTAAAGAAAACACTTTTAAAATGTTATGATAACTAATGCTCAATTAGAAAGGAAATATATGTTATAGCTCATACCATCTTCAGTTCATATCTTTTTCTGTATGCCCAGCAAATCAAATTATGTCAATCACCAAAATATGAGTTTATGCACTTCATTCATATAAGACTTAATAGGCCTTCCATTTTAAATAAAAATGTTCTAGAACATTCCGAATGTCATCTGGAGCACTGGCCTGGCCATGACCACTGCTTTCTAACTGATTTTCCTGACAGCAAACATAAACCGACTCTAAATAATTTAGCCTCTACCAACACAAATCAAACAGAGTGGGAACATTGGAAATTACCCAAATTATCTGAATTAATTTGTTAGACTATGAAATGTAACCTCTAGATATCTCTCTATTCTTTTGACCGTAGAAATGACAAACATGATGATTTAATACTAATGATTAATTTTCCAATGAATATGAAAAAATTGGCAAACTTTGTGGGTACTTAGATCAAGCTAATCAATACTTCAAAAATTTAAGGTTAAAATTTTCCTGATTTAACTAATGTTTCTACCCACAGAGGCCAAATTTTCAGAATCATTGTGATGCTTTTTGGTATTGTTCTCCTTAAACAGAAACTGCTGGATGAGGCCTGTAAGGTTTCTTGATAAAAATTGACAAGGTTTTATTTCATTTAAGGCTTACCACACACTGCTGGGTGAATCTGTCCCTGTGAAACAAGTTGATCCCAATGGCACTTTGAATGAAAGCTGATCAGTTATCTCTGTCGGCTGCATGTTGAATTTAGTACATCAGTCGCATATTTTTTATTAAAGAAAAGCAAATAAATTTAAATTGCTATGATATTTTCAAAAATATATTTAATCCAAATTATATGTGTATTCTCAGGCCAGCAATGGAGCTTGATTTAATAGGAAGATTTTATGGCCCCATTCTGTTGTTTAGTTTATAGCTTCTGTATCTTGTTTGCCAAAACAATAAAAAGTCTGTTTTATATAATCAACAAAAATAACAAGCATTTACATGGTTGAGCAAACTGGGAGATGTTTAAGTGTAATCTGCTTAGCAGTTACAACTGAGAAATTATAAAAACTCACAAAATGCTCATCTCAAAAAGACTATTTGGAACATGAAACTTGTAAATGTGTATGAGGTTCCTTTAAAAGGTCAGAAATTCATACATGGGGAGGAGACATAGCAGAGAAAAGTGAATAATAATGAAAGTAAAAGGTAACAATAAAGCCAAAGTAAATCTTATAAAGTTGGAGAAAAAATTTCATTCCATTAGGAAGTAAATTATATATGTTTGACAGAAATGTCAGAATAAACCTCTCAGCTTAGTAATTAACTTTTAGCTTCTTACAAGTTGCAAAAAATTTCATTAAAGCTTTATGAATTTCCATTTTTTAATATTATAACATGGCCATTGTCAAAATAATCAAAGGCTTCTTAAAGTTTCATAGAAAAATGATGAATTATAAAATAATAGTTTAAAACACATTGAAGGTCTTGATTTCACCAATGGTTACTTATTCTTCATATCCATTCTGTGTACCAATATTGGGTCTTAAGATCATCCATTTAGCACTTCTTCATTACTCCTTACCCTACATTTCCTCCCGGTAAAGTACTAAGCTAACCATGTGCAGGACTTTTTTCCTTAACAAAAGGAATGCATTTTCGTCATAAACCCAAGCAGAGGTTGATGGTGATCATAAAAAGAGACCATTGCTGACCCTTTTAAATTCTAAAGTAGAAATAAATGCAAATCATGGTATTAAAGTTACTATTGTAAGATGAAAATTGTGTATTTAATAAGAGAAATTATAGATCTTTACTTAATTCTTCTATTTCCCAGGTTAAACACTCACATACCGCATTTGTGTGTGATCAGAACTTTGTAAATGCTTTGTTATCCCCCAAGTCTGCATCACTCCATTTAAATTCAAGTGATTTTAAACTTTCTTTTTGAATGAATCATTTAGATCCTTCTTGGAGGCACTTTTTCTGTCCCTGTTACATAATTTATAACAGTGATGGTTTCCCTAATGTGTGATTGGCTTGTGGAGGAAATTGCTACTTAAATTTACTTTGATTATATAGACCCTAACTGCCCATAAATCCATCTCTCTTAGAGCCTGATCCTGCTTATATTCAACAACTGGATATAGTGAAACAACAGTGTAATTATTTTTACACGGTATTTATAGCACAAAGAGCGTTAGAGAGTCATCTGTTAAGTCGTCATTTAGGGATTCCAGGGGTTCCATGTCATTTTCCATGTGGTCGATTATAGATGAAAGGAACTGAATGAATCCCTTCTCTCAAAGAACTATTCTCAAACCTGCCTATTAGACCCTATAAGGAGCTTGTTAAAACCAGAGGATTTTGTTCCAGCTGCCACTCAAAGAGAATCATTGCTCTATGCTATGGGGCCCCTTGGCATGGACATTTAAAAAAAAACAAACATATAAAATGAACTTTATTTTTGAATAGATTTTGGTTTACAAAGAATTCACAAAAATAGTACAGGGCATATACGACCCGTGTCCAATCCTCTATTATTAATATCTTATATTGATATAGGATATTTGTTACAATTCATAAACTGACATTGATAACGTCGTTATTAAATAAAGCACAAACATTAGTTAGAGGCCCTTAGTTTTTACCCACTCTTCTCTCACAGTTTAGGCACCCCATCCAGGATATCACATTACCTTTGCTCATCATGTCTCCTTAGGCTTCTCTTGGCGGTGACAATTTTTCAAACTTTCCTTGCTTTTGTCGATCATCATATTTTTGAGTAGTCCTGATTTTGTTGAAAGTTTCTTCAGTGCAATATGTCTATGTTATCTTGTTATTAGGCTGGGATTGTCTGTTTGCTTGTGTTTGGGGAGGAAGACACAGGCATCACATGGTGTCAATTTTATACACTAGCAACACGACTTACTGTTGTTAATGTTCACCTTGATCATCTGATTGAGGTTCATCAGGTTTTTCCACTGTAATATTACTTACCTCACCCTTTTCAGAAGGTACCCTTTCCAAGGAAATATCAGTGCATGCAGCCCCACACTTATGTTGAAGAAGGAAAGCTTCCACTCCTTGAAAGTGGAGTCTACCTAAATTATTTGAAATTCTTCCCCAAAGCAGATTTGTTTTATTACCACTTGTTAATATATAATGTAATTTTTTTAGTAATTTATTTACACAACTATGGACTCATAGATTTGTTTTATGCTGGGAGTTGTAATCTAATACTTTTTTTTTTTAAACCAAATTCTTTCCACCATGGCACTTGAGAGCTCTTTTACTTTTCTCTGGTGTTCCTTTTTCTGGGGTGTGTGATTGGTATATGTCTGTTTTAAAATTTTTATTTTTAATCATTATGGGTATATATTAGTTCTATATATTTATAGGGTACATGTCATGTTTTAATGTAGGCATGCAATATGTATTAATATGTGTTAATTATATCAGAGTAATTAACGTCCATCTCTCAAGCATTTATCATTTCTTTGTTTTACAGACCTTGCAATGTCACACTTTTAGTTAAAGTATACAATAACTTGTTGTTGTCACTTTTTGGTGCTATCAAATATACTTCATTTGGTGCTATCAAATATCCTTCATTCTAACTATCTATCTATAATTTTGCTCCCATTAACCCTTCGTACCTTATCCTTCCCAGCATCTGGTAACTATCACAATTCTCTTTGTCTCCATGAGACCGATTACTTTTAATAATTAGCTCCCACATAGGAGTGAGAGTGTGCGAGATTTGTCTTTATATGCTTGGCTTATTTCACTTTACATAATATTCTCCAGTTCCTTTCATGTTATTACAAATGGGAATACAAATACTTTTTATGGCTATATGATATTCCATTGTGTATATGTGTCACAATTTTTTTTATCCATTCATCTACTTATGGAAACATAGGTTGATTCCAAATCATGGTGACTGTGAATAGTGCTGCAATAAACATGGGAGAGTGTAGATATCTTTTCAACACGCTGATTTCTCTTCTTTTGGATATATGTATAGCTACCAGTGGGATTGCTGGGTCATAGGTAGTTCTGTTTCTAAGGAATCTCCACCCTGTTCTCGTTAGTGCTTGCACTAATTTACATTCCCACCAGCAGTGTACCAGGGTTTCCCCTGCTCCATATCCTTGCCAGCTTCTATTGTTGCCTGTCTTTTTGACAGTCACAGGAATTGCTCAAGGACTATGGCCTTTGTGGCTTAACTGCCTTGTGAACCTATTCCAGGCTCTAGGCTACTTCTGTCAGCCAGTGGTTAGACTAGCCACAACTTGAGTTTCAGAGTAGATTATTTCCCTCCATCTCTGTGTTATAATGTTCCACCTTGAGCATTCTCAGAATCTGCTGTGCTTTCCCTATGAAAGCCGATCGTGAATTCCAATGCAAAGTCCCATATTCACTTCACTCTCCCTTCTCTGCCACATACATTTTCTTTCCATTTGACATGCTTGCTCAGTGCTGCCAGAGAATAGGGAGGGCTGCATAGGCAGAGCAAGACTGTCTTTTATGCCCTCTTCAGTGCCTCTTTCCTTGGTATAATGTTAAAAACAGGTACATGATTGCTCACCTGATTTTTAATTTTTCTGAATGTGCTTGCTTGCATGGATAGTTGTTGAATTTGGTGTTCTTGCAAAGAGACAATCTGTGGAAGTTTCCCTTCGGCCATCTTGTTCCCTGGATGTAACTCACAAGTCAGTGTTCTATGGTTAACCACAGAGCTATGCAACCACCAGCATTATCTAGATTTAGAATATTTTTATCACCTCTAAAAGAAGCTTCATACCCACTAGTAGTCATTTCCCATTTTCCCCTTTCTCTAGACCCTGGGAACCGATCATATTTTTGTCTCTTGGATTTGCCTATAAATATAAGTGGAGTCATATGATATGTGGTTGTTTGTGAGCTCATTAATTTTTATTGCTGAGTAGTATTTCATTATATGGATAAACCACAATTTGTTTATCTGTTTGCCTGTTGATGTACATTTGGATCATTTCTGGGTTTTTGTTACAGACAAAGCTACTATGAACATATGCATTTCTTTCTTGGGTAAATATTTTGTAGTTGAATGGCTAGAATATATATCAAGTATATGTTTCACACTTACATCTTATATAAGATACTTATATCTGAGTGTGGCTTTAATTTATATTTCTCTAAAAGCTAATGATCCTGAGCATCTTTTTGTATGTTTACATACTGTCCATATACCTTATATGGTGAAATGTTTAACTCTTTTGTCCATTTTTAATACTGGGTTATTTGTCATCTTAGGGTTGATTTTAAACATTCTTTCTATAACTGAACAAATGCATTTGCAATAAGGACAGATTAATGTCTTACTCTTCTACAGGATATTTGATTTCTAAAAGTGGACTAAAACTTAAAATCAAAACTTTATATGAAACTTACTATTTATTTTACAACCTCAGGCAAGCAAAATGTTGAGAGTAGATATTCTTTGCCAGACTTCTGAAATCACAGTGGGAAAAACGTATTCTAACTAATGGCAGCCCTGACTTGCTGTGCATTGAATAATAATTTCCAGTCATTAGTTTCCCAATTCTGATCAGGTGCAGTTGAAGTTCGCTTACCCTCAGAGTTTGCTTTACTTAGCTATTGTGTCGATTGCGATCTTGACAGTAAAGGTTGAGGGAGCTTCACTTTACATGGGATTGAAGAGTCTATGGCAAGTCACTCTGAGTGGCCACTGACTCATTATCTCACCATGTTCCTCTTGTTTTTCTGATTCCATTGATTCTTATAATCTGTTCTACACACAAAAGTCAGACTTATACTTTAAATACAAATATGATCATGTTATTTCTCTCTGCTCAGAACTGACCCGGGATTTCCCTCTGAGTATCGTCCAGGGTTCTGCTATGACTCCATCACTCGCACATCTGCCGCCCAGCTTCCCTGTCCCTCGCTGTCACCAACTTGTTGACCCTTCACTCCTACCAGTCTTCCTTTGACCCTTTTGTTCCAATCACTTTAGGCTCCTAGGCATTCTTCAAACATGCCAAACACACAGACCCGTTGTGCGTTTTGTGTTTGTCAGTCCCTCTGCTGGGAATGTTTCTCTCAGTTATTTCAGGCTTTTTCCCTGGTTCCCTTGAGAGCCCTGCCCAAGAAGCCTACCTGGGTGCTCTGTAAAAAAGATGCCCTGTCCCAACACCACTGTCCAACCCCATCTTTCTTATCCTGATTCTCTTTCCTCCATATGGCCACATGGCATCTTTATGTTGTTTTGTTTACTGTTGCTCTCATCTCTACATCTTGAACAACAGAAGCAGAGGGGTTATAGTTTTCACTTATGAATTCTCTCCTGCTCCTCAGAGAATTCTCGGCACATAGTAAGGCCTCAAAAAATATTTCTGAATGAAACTTTGTAATACATTTTTTGGCTAGTATCTTAAATCTTTGCTTTAAATGATAGCTTTCTTGACTGGGCAACTAACATCATTTTCTTTCCTTTCCTTTTATTTTGGACATCATTTTCAACAATTAACAAATTTTTCCTTAGGCAATCTCAGTTAAACTTTTAACTATGTTCAAGTCTTGATTAAAAATAGACCAACAAGGACCACCGGGCCATTGCCTACTTTCTTCTACCACTCACTGCTTGGAAGGTGGTGGATCTTCACGTAATGAACGTGGGGAAAGGAGGATCATTCACAAATAATATAAAGCATTATCTTCCATGCTTTTGTAATTTTTATGGATGTTAACATTTATCCGCCTTTTAGTCACCAAAGGTAATTTCTTAAAGCTATAAAAGCCATATGTTTAGAAAAGAAAACAAACTAAGGCTTTTACTAGATTTCAACAACAGAATCCAGTGGACTAAGTATTCTTAATTCTGGTTCAAAATAGCTGTTAAATTAAAATTGAGTTTCTACCTAACTATCATTTTAAAGTAAGTATGAAAGAAATACCCTTTTACATAAACAAAGACTAAAAATTGCTGCTAAGAGAGCAAGTGAAAGAACTAATAAGGAATACATTTCAGAATGAGGGTGAAATGAAATAAGTGAAACAATAATCAGCAAAAAAATGATTTTTCAAAAGTCAGTGAACCATTGGATAGCTGTAAACAATGATACCCTGCTTTCTATTTACAGAATATGACAACTTTGTCTTTTCTTGTACTTTTATAAACTCTCCTATATCTTTGGTGATTTAAAGCCTAAATAACTGCTCTTGAATTGTTCAGTTATCAAGGCACTATCTGGTTATTGTGTCTACTGATTTTTCTCTCATTGCAGAGCGTGTGGGGAAAGAGACATAAGAGAAAAACTTGAATTTTATGGTGCTACTAAAGCTCAAAGAAGAGCAAGTTTCAAGAAAGGCCAGCCATCAACTATACTCAATGATAAGGTAAGACAAGGAAAGAAGTACACACAGCAGATTTAGAGGTAGGGAATGTGCCAGTGACTTTGACAAGGAAGGATTCCGTGGTACAAAAAGTCGGAGTAGAATGAGTAGGCGACTGGGTAGAACCAGCATAATGGCTTAAATGCGTACATCTGGCTTCCTTTCCAGACCATATTAAATAGAGCGGAGAGGAAATGTTCAAAAACACAAGCATACAAGGACAAAGAATGAAACAGCAGTCAAGGGATGACAAACCATTTCTGAAGACAGGTGGACGAGGGAATGGTGAGACGGGTGAAAATGGAAACCCCAGTGTCCCCAGAGGGGAGAACCAGAAGAGCCGTGATTCTTCACCTCAAACAAGTGGCAAAGCTGGCCTCCTGGCGCTCACATAGAAAAGATGAAAGGGAGGGAAAGGGTGAACTAGGAGGAAGGGAGCTTAGTAGCAGTTATGTTCTCTTCCCCTCTGCTCCAACACCATGACCCTTTCCTAAGAGTTCATAGATTAGCTTTAGTACTAAACGATTTTGAACACCAGGAACAAAGCTATTTTTAGATCAGAGTCTGGAAGTGAGAAGAGCTGGCTGGTAAAATATTGCATTTTGCCTCAGGGTCCGCAAATACATCACGACCAAAACAAAACCTTTTGACATGCATTCTCCAGTAATCCAGAGTTTGTGAGAATAAACGAGTGAGTGTTTGTGTGTGCCTGGGCATGTGCATCTTTCTAGGTGAAAATAATAAGGTTATATTGTATATTATAATGATTCATTTTTTAGTAACTTTCAGTGATAACTGGATCATATAGCAAAGCGGAAAGAATGCTATGCTCTGAATTCAGGCAGATCTGGGTTCAAATTCATTGATACAAAATGTCCTTTAAATTGACTTTTGTCACCTATAAAAATGGGATAGAAACATTCCACACACAGAGACTCCCTCATATTCGACAGTGAATCACCATCACTTCCTCTCTGCTTTTTGACTCTGCTGAGGTACCTGACTAACCCAGACAACTGAGTCTGGAGGAGAATGGTACAAACTAGCGTTTTGTGAGTTATAAATACAAATCTCAGACAATGATATAATTTCAAGTCTCTAATTTTTGTATAAGTAATTGATTTATTATTTATTTATTTATTTATTTAGTTTTGTAGAGACAGAGTCTCACTTTATCACCCTGGGTAGAGTGCTGTGGCATCACAGCTCACAGCAACCTCCAACTCCTGGGCTTAGGCGATTCTCTTGCCTCAGCCTCCCGAGTAGCTGGGACTACAGGCACCCGCCACAACACCGGAGGCTATGATTTCCCTTTTTAATAAAATAATCACTATAGTTATAAACAAAAGGAAATAATGTTTTTATTAAATTTTCTTTATGTTCATGGGTATGCTTAGCAGGTCCAGATGGGATAAATCTGTTTACATGTAGTTTACATACACAGAATTTGAGGACTGTAAAATACATTTAAAACTCTCAGAAAATAAAATAAGAATAAAACATCAAATCGTTTCTGAACTGAATTTCACACATATTGTTTGTTCCCTGCTGTCTTTTCTTTCATTTTTTTTTTTCCAGAAAACTAAATCCTACAAATGTTGAAGTCTCTCATCAATTGGCATAAGAATGACGGAAGAGATATTTACATTGCCAAGGGCTTTTTTATACAAAGCAACAGGTAAGTTGTTTTGCCCATTTATGTTTTTTGTCTTTTCTCTGAAAAAAAGGGATACAGTTACTTCTCTCCAGCACTCATGAGTTGGGCAATAGTGGAAATAGTTTAACTCCAGTAATGATGAAACGGAAACTGCCATCATTTCATGTCGTGACTGCAGTCCAGGGATAAAGAATGCTCACACACCCAGTGAGTTATCTTTCTGTACAACCGAATGTGTGTTGTACTTCTGAATATGGACTTTAGGTAATTATTAATCTTCAGTAGCAGAAAACCTAAGCCCAATCTTTTTATATTATCTCATTATTCCTGTTCATAAATGAAAATTTAATTTCTGTTCTGGTGCTTAGTGCAGTCAACTGTTATATTATTAATTATAGAACTGCTGCTAATTCCTAGGAATGATATTTTAATAAGGCTTAATCTCGTTTCCACATTCTAGTGTCTTTCATAATTACGTCTCTGTTTTTTCTCCTTGCTTTTATTTTATTTGCAAACAAACCCAGCAGTGCAAACTATAATTCCAAGTTGGCTGGTGTTTCTGCGACAGACGTATCACTCATAATCCAGGCTCTGTAAATCTGTTCAGAGAACAGAGGAGCAGAGAATGGCAAGTTTATTTCAAATACTAACTACAATTCTGAACTTCAGTCTCCCTGTAAGAGTTAGCCCTCCACAGTTGCCCAGGGGTCTTTTTTGCATTTGAAAATCATCCTTAAAGGTTTTTCAGCTGGAAATTGTTTTGTGTATATCATAAGAAACATAATTTTTATTTTCAGTTATGCTTTTAGTCAGTAGGGAATTCCCTAGAAAGAAGGTATATAGACCTGCGGTCATGTATATATGGCAGAAAGAAGTAAAAAGTGAGTTATAGTTACAATCTGTATAAAAATGTTTTGATCACTAACTGACCACATATACAGTGGTAGTCCCTGAAAGATTATAATGGAGCTGAAAATTTTCTATTGCCTACTGATGTTGTAACCATTGTAGGGTCATAGCAAAAGCTATTTCTCACATGTTTGTGGTAATGAGGGTGTAAACAAACCTGCTGAACTGCCAGTTTGATAAAAGTATATCACATACAAATACATACAGTACATACTAATCAACAATAATAATAAATGACTTTGTGTACTGGCCTAGTAGTTACTACTTGTACACACTATGCTTTCCCTCATTAACTTAGAGTATACTCCTCTTCCTACTAACTAAAAAGTTAACTGTAAAATAGCCCTAGGAAAGCCCTTCTGGAGGTTTTCTAGAAGACATGGTTATAGGAGATGACACTTCCATGCTTGTTATTGTCCTTGACAGCTCTCCAAGAGAACACAATATAAACCTGGAAGATATTGGTGATCTTGACCTTATGTAGGCAAAAGATAATGTCTGTGCTTCTGTTTACTTATACAAAAAAAAAAAAAAATCAAAAAAGCAAAAACTTCAAGTCTCTTGCCCACTTATAAATGGGGCTATTTGCTCGTATCTTGTGGATTAATTAGATTTCTTTGTAGATTCTAGATATTAGGCCTTTGTCATATTTAGAACATGCAAAAATCTCCCATTCTGAAGGCTGTCTGTTTGCTTTAGTTGCGGAAGTCTTAGCTGTGCAGAAGCTTTTTAACTTGATTAAATTCCAGTTATTTATTTTTGGTGTTGCTACAATTGCTGGGGGTGGGGGGGCGAGGATCTTAATCATAAAATCTTTTCCCAGGCCAATATTTTCAAGTATTTTCCCCACAGTCTTCTAAATTTTTATTGTTTTGTGACTTAATTTAAATCTTTTATTCAGTGAAAATCATTTTCTGTCAATGGTGAGAGGTGTGGGTCCATTTTCAGACTTCTACATGTGGCTAACCAGTTCTCCCAGCACCATTTTATTAAATAGGTATTCTTTTCCCCAGTGCATGCTTTTGTTAGGCTTATCGAATATAAAATGACGATATGTGGCTGGGTTCAACTCCAGATTCTTTATTCTATTCCATAGATCTACGTCTATTTTTGTTTTGATCACTATAGACTTGTCATATAACCTGAAATCTGGTAACGCGATCCCTCCAGATATTTTTTTCATTTTCTTTTTTCTTTTTTATTAGATCATAGCTATGTAAATTAATAAAATCATGGGGTATAATGTGCTGGTTTCATATACAATCTGAAATATTTTCATCAAACTGTTTAATATAGCCTTCATGGCATTTTCTTAGTTATTGTGTGAAGACATTTGTATTCTGCATTTAGTAAGTTGTAAATACCTTACCCTTCTAAGATGCACTGTACGTATGACCCCACTAATTATCCTCCCTCCACCCATCCTCCCCCCTCCTCTCCCCTCCCTTGCTCCTTTCCCCATATTCTTGTGCTATAATTGGGTTATAGCTTTCATATGAAAGCTAAAAATTAGCTTCATAGTAGGGCTGAGTACATTGGATACTTTTTCTTCCATTCTTGAGATACTTTGCTAAGAAGAATATGTTTCAGCTCCATCTATGTAAACATGAAAGAGGTAAAGTCTCCATCTTTCTTTTAGCCTGTGTAATATTCCATGGTATACATGTACCACAATTTATTAATCTGTTCGTGGGTCGATGGGCACTTGGGCTTCTTCCATGACTTAGCAATTACGAATTGGGCTGCAATAAACATTCTGGTGCAGATATCTTTGTTTTAATGTGATTTTTGATCTTCTGGATATATACCTAGTAAAGGAATTATAGGATCGAATGGCAGGTCTATTTTTACATCTCTAAATATTCTCCAAATATCCTTCCAAAAGGAACATATTAGGTGGCATTCCCACCAGCAGTGTAGAAGTGTTCCCTTTTCTTCACATCCAAGCCAACATCTCTGGTTTTGGGATTTTGTTATGTGGGCTAATCTTACTGGAGTTAGATGATATCTCAAGGTAGTTTTGATTTGCATTTCTCTGATGATTAAGGATGGTGAGCATTTTTCATGTGTCTGTAGGCCGTACACCTGTCTTCTTTCAAGTCCCTCTTTCTTTCAAGTTTCTCTTCAAGTCCCTTGCCCACCATGAGATGGGATCACTTGTTCTTTTCTTGGTAATACATTTGACTTCTCTGTGGATTCTGGTTATTAAACCTTTGTTGGAGGCATAACCTGCAAATATTTTCTCCCATTCTGAGGGCTGTCTGCCTGCTACACTTACTGTGTTCTTGGCCGGACAGAAGATTTTTAGTCTGATCAGGTCCCAGTAGTATATTTTTGATACTGCTTCAATTGCCTGGGGAGTCCTCCTTATAAAATATTGGCCCAGGCTGATTCTTTCAAGAGTTTTCCCTGCACTTTCTTCTAGTATTTTATACTTTCATGTCTTAAATTTAAATCTTTAATCCAGTGAGAGGATATCTTAGTTAATGGTGAAAGGTGTGGGTCCAGTTTCAGTCTTCTATAGGTCACCAGCCAGTTCACCCAGCACTATTTGTTAAATAGAGAATCCTTTCCCCACTGAATGTTTTTAATTGGCTTGTCAAAGATCAAATAACGGTAAGTAGCTGGGTTCATCTCTTGGTTCTCTATTCTGTTCTATATGTCTACCTCTCTGTTTTTGTGCCAGCACCATGGTGTTTTGATCACTATCAATTTGTAGTACAGTCTCAGGTCTGGTAGCATGATTCCTCCTGCTTTGTTTTTATTTCTAAGTAATATCTTGGCTATTCGAGGTTTTTTCTGATTCCACATAAAAGGGAGTATCATTTTTTTGAGATATTTAAAATATGACATTGGAGCTGTAATAGGAATTGCATTAAAATTGTATATTGCTTTGGGTAGTATGGACATTTTAACAATGTTGATTCTTCCCAGTCATGAACATAGAATGTTTTTTCATTTGTTAATATTTTCAAATATTTCTTTTCTTAGAGTTTCATAGTTCTCTTTATAGAGATTTTTCACATCCTTGGTCAGGTAAACTCCCAAATATTTCATCTTCTTGACACTACTGTGAAAGGAATAGAGTCAGTGACTTTTTTTTTTTTTTTGGCTTGGCTATTGTTGGTATATATAAAGGCTACAGATTCATGGGTGTTGATTTTGTAGCCTGAGACATTGCTATATTCCTTGATCACTTCTAAGAGTTTTTTAGTAGAATCCCTGGTGTTTTCCAGATATACAATCGCATCATCTACGAAGAGTGAAAGTTTGATCTATTCTGACCCTATGTGGATACCCTTGATTGCCTTTTCTTCCCTAATTGCAATGACTAAAACTTCCCTTAAAATGTCAAAGAGCAATGGAGACACAGGGCAACCTTTCCTGGTTCCTGATCTAATTGGAAATGATTTTAATTTAACTCCATTCAATATGATATTGGCTGTGGATTTGCTGTAGATGGCTTCTATCAGTTTAAGAAATGTCCCTTCTTGGCAATTTTCTTACGTGTTCTGATCATGAAGGGATTCTGGATATTATCAAAAGCTTTTTCTGCATCAATTGAGAGAATCATATGGTCTTTATATTTTAATTTGTTTATGTGCTGAATTATGTTTATAGCTTTACGTGTATTGGACCAGTCTTGAGATCCTGGGATAAAGCCCA
>CAUYRH010139473.1:0-21603 GCA_963574655.1 Perodicticus potto | reverse complement strand
GGTTTCAAGTCACAGGCACTTTTAATGAAGGAGGTTTTTGAACAGGTGCTAAAAGCTGAAATTAGATTTGTAAGTTAGTCTTACCAAAATTCTCCTCCCACAAACTGGAGTAGCTATTTTGTTTTTTAGGGTTTTTTTTTTGGAATTTTGTTTTCAACTGGATTTCACTCATCTTAGTTTGAAGTTTTGTTGTTTTTTTAAATTTTTTTTTCTTCCTTTAGCGATTCTCTTGCCCTTAACCTCAGAAGAAGCTAGGACTACAGGTGCCCACCATGATGCCCAGCTTTTTTTGGTAGAGACAGGCTCTACCAAAGTAGAGCCAGGCTCTACTCTGGCTCGGATGGCTCGAACCTCTGAGCTCAGGCAATCCACCCGCCTCGGCCTCCCAGAGTGCTGAGATTACAGGTGTGAGCCACAATGCCTGGCCTGGTGTGGCTATTTTGAAACACAGATCTGTCTTCCTTCTATTAACTGGTTTACTGCTTAGTACAAAGTCTACATTTCCCACATCTACAGAAACCCTCTCTCCTGCCCCTTCATCTTTACTGAAAATTACCCTCCCACACTTTCCTACTCTGAAACGTCTATCAGGTATCTCCATTGAATTTACTCATAATACTTATAATCATAATGAATTATTTACATGTTTGACCATTTCATGTCTATTTTCCTATGCTTTTAAGTGATAGGAGAAGTGTCTGTTGGGTTCTGGGCTGTAATCTCAGTGCCTACTATAGTGCCAGACGTTGAGTTGACTCTCCATAATGTTTGTCAAAGGAATGATTACAATCATTAGATGATCAGATTTTATTTTATTTTTATTTATTTATTTTTTGGGGACAGAGCCTCAAGCTGTCATCCTGGATAGAGTGCCATAGCATCACAGCTCACAGCAACCTTCAATTCCTGGGCTGAAGTGAGTTTCCTGCCTCTGCCTCCCAAGTAGCTGGGACTACAGGCGCCCATCACAAGGCCCAGCCATTTTTTGGTTGCAGTTGTCATTGTTGTTTGGCGGGCCTGGGCTGGATTCGAACCCGCCAGCTCAGGTGTACGTGGCTGGTTGGCGCCTTAGCCCGTTGAGCCACAGGCGCCGAGCCGATGATCAGATTTTATAGATGTAAAATCCTTACTCGTATTATGATCTGATAGCCCAATAGAACTTCAAAGAACATCAATGCAGTAACCTAAAAATAAATTTTCCTTTGCATTATACAGTAGTCCCCACTATCTATAAGAGATTGCTTCTAGGACCCCATGAATACCAAAATCTGTGGATGCTCAAGTCCTTTGTATAAAAGTCTGTAGTATTGGCATACAACGTATGCACATTCTCCCATATACTTTAAATCATATCTAGGTTATCTAGAATAATGCAAATGGTAAATAGTTACACTGCATTGTTTTTATTTGTATTATTATTATTATTATTATTTTTGAGACAGAGTCTTACTATGTTGCCCTCGGCAGAGTCCTGTGGTGTCACAGCTCACAGCAATTTCAAACTCTTGGGCATAAGTGATTCTTTTGCCTCAGCCTTTTGAGTAGCTAGGACTACAGGTGCCTGCCACAATGCCCCGGCTATTTATTTGTTGTAGTTGTCATTGTTGTTTGGCAGGACCAGGCTGGGTTTGAACCTGCCAGCCCCAGAGTATGTGCCTGGCCCCCTAGCTGCTGAGCTACAGGTGCTCAGCTATTTGTATTATTTGTGCTATTTGTATTATTTTTTGTTGTTGTAAAGTGTTGGGATTTTTTGTTTTGCTTTGTCTTGTGAGGCAGAGTCTCTCTCTGTTACCCTGGGTAGAGTGCCATGGCATCATAGCTCACAGCAACCTCAAACTCTTGGGCTATCCTGATCCTCCTGCCTCAGCCTCCTGAGTAGTTGGGACTATAAGGATCTGCCACAATGCCCAGCTAGTTTTTCTATGTTTCATCGAGATGGGGTCTCGTTCTTGAGAAGCTCAGGCTGGTCTCAAACTCCTGAGTTCAATCAATCCACCCGCCTTGAACTCCCAGAGTATGAGCATTACAGACATGAGCCACTGTGTCCAGCCTGTATTGTTATTTTACTGTTTCTTTCTTGTTCGTTTTGTTTTTTGTATTTTTGGTTGGTTGGTTGAATCCAGGAATACAGAACACACGGATATGGAAGATGGACTGTATATATCATCTTTTTTTTGAGAGAGAGTCTCACTCTGTCATTTGGGGGAGAGTGCCATGATGTCATAGCTCACAGCAACCTCAAACTCTTGGCTTGAGTAATAATCCTCTTGCCTCAGCCTCCTGAGTAGCTGGGATTATAGGCATGGGCCAGAACTCCCCGCTAGGCTTTTTTTCTATTTTTAGTAGAAATGAGGTCTCGCTCTTGTTCAGGCTGGTCTCGAACTCCTGAGCTCAAGCAGTCCAATTGCCTGAGCCTCCCAGAGAGTTGGGACTACAGGTGTGAGCCTGTATATATCATCTTAAACAGATATGGCTTGACTGTAAAACTTCACTTTTATACAACCACGGGGGTCTTCAAACTTTTTGGTTGTGTCTCCCTAAGGGAATTACATCCTGACATATTTTAAAGTTGACATCTAAAATTTTTCATTAAAAGTTTGATTGAGGGCTGGGACCACCCTCAGCAAAAGTGAGACCTCATCTCTACTAAAAACAGAAAGAAAAAAAAAAACCAACTAGCAGGGAGTTGTGGCCCAAATTTTATCCTAATATATTTTTTGCTTAACACTACTTTATTATCTCTTTCATATTTACATTTAAATATACATTTAAATTAAAAAATATACATTTTTAAAATGTATATACAAAAATATACACTTAAATTAAATTTTTCAAGTTTCCTTCAGATTGATGGAGACAGGGTCCTGCTCTGTCACCCAGGCAGGCTGAAGTGCAGTAGTACAACCATAGTTCACTGCAACCCCCAGGACCATAGGCTTATGCCATCATACCAGGCTAATTGTGAAAAAAGCTTTTTTTCTAAAGAGAGTCTTACTATGTTTTGGAGGCTGATCTTGATCTCATAGCCTCCAGCATTCCTCCTGCCTCAGCCTTGCAAAGTGTTTGGATTACAGGCAAGAGCCACTACACCTAGTCCTGTTTGGTTTTTTTTTTAAATGTTAGATTCATTGATTCATTGAAATTCAGTCATTGATTTACATGCAGTAAAATTCACTCATGGTTTTATGAATTTTGACAGATACCTACAGCCATGTAACCACAACCAAGATATTGAATCAAAGTATTTTCATCACCCAAGAGTTCTAGTGCCCCTTAGTAAACTTCTCCTTATCCATCTTCTGGAAACCAGTAATGAGTTTTTGTTCCATAGTTTTGGCTGTTTTCCAGAACATCATATAGACACAATCATTTAACATGTAGCCTTTGAGTCTGGCTTCTTTTAACTTAGCATAATGCCCTCAAGATTTACTGAAGCTGTTGAACATGAATCTGTTCCTTTTTGTCGATAAGCAGTATTTCAGTATGAATACGCCATTATTTATCCATTCACTAGTTGAAGAACTCATGGTTGTTTCCAATTTTTGATTATGAGAAAAACATTTATTGGCTTGAGTAATCCATGTTTTTGTGTCAACACAAGTTGTCAATACTCTTGCTATGGAGTGAATTAGCCAGATGGATTGAATTAACTGGGTGCAGTTGAACATGCCTATGACCCTAGCTACTTGGGAAGCTGAGGCAAGAGGATTGCTTGTGCCTGTAAGTTCAAGGCTATAGTAGCTATGATTGTGTCACTGCACTCAGTCTGGGCAATAGAGTGAGACCCCAACTATTAAATAAATAAAGTGGGCCAGGTGCGGTGGGAGTCCCAGGCAGGTGGATTGCTTGAGCTCAAGAGTTCCAGAATAGCCTGAGCAAGAGTGAGATCCCATCTCTACTAAAAACAGAACCAACTATCCAGGCATTGTGGCGGGCGCCTGTAGTCCCAGCTACTCTGGAGGCTGAGGAAGAAAAATCACTTGAGTCCAAGAGTTTGAAGTTGCTGAGCTATGATGACGCCATCACATTCAACTTTTCTCAAATAATAATAACAATAATAGTAATAATAATAAAGTCTTTTATCAGTAACCACTGATCTATTTTTTGTTCAGTTTCTGACATTCTGTAATTTTTTTCCTCCTCCTTTTTTTGGACTTAGGATTAATACAAAATTTCCTTTCAGGCAATATCATGAAATTTGCATATGTGCTTTAGAATGTTGCATATGTGGTTTAGAAGAATGTTTAGTTTTCTGTTTTTGAAAGGAATGTTTAAGAGATATCTTTTGGATTTGGGTGGCTTATAGTGCTCTTCAGGTTTTCTGTTTTCTTGATGACCCACTGGCTAGTCGCTGTAGCCATTACTGCAAGTGAGTAAGTATGGTTGAGTTGTACACTTTCCCTTTTGATTGTGTTAATGTTTGCTTCATGTATGCATGTTGTTAGGTGCATATATAGTTAGAATTGCTATATTTTCCTGGTAGATTGACCTTTGTATCATTATATAAAATGTTTCTTTAGGAACTTTTTCGGCCTGAAACTCTATTTATCTGACATTGGTAAAGTCACTCTGGTATTTTTATGGCTCCCTTTGCATGATATGCAAAACAAGAAGAAAAGTCTGTGAATATATAGACATGTTCAGATCTATGTATGATCTGAATAATTCATAATTTATATATAAATTATTTAGATTATGATAAATAAAAGTATTTTAAAACAGTGGAATGATTATTTACTAAATGAAACTAGGACAGTGAATTATTATTTGGAAAAATTTAAAGTTACAATTCCAGTTTTATACTATACACTACCAAAATAAATTCTAAGTTAACAAAGACATACACGGTGGCCATAAAGTTCGTGTGCAATTTAAAATAGTTTAACATAGTAAATTGCATACAAACTTTATGTCTACCCTGTGTGTGTGTGTGTATATATATATATATATATATATATATATTTTTTTTTTTTTTTTTCTTTTTTTAATGACAGAGTCTTACTCTGTCACCCTTGGTAGAGTGCCATTGCATCATCTTTCAGCGCAACCTCAAACGCTTAGGCTTGATTCTCCTGCCTCTGCCTCCAGAGTATCTGGGACTGCAGGTGTGGGCCACAACTCCCTGATAGTTTTTTCATGGAGACAAGGTCTTGCTCTTTGCTCAGGCTGGTCTTGAACTCCTGAGGTCAGGCAATTCACCTGCCCCGGCCTCCCACAGTGCTAGGATTATAGGCGTGAGACATCCCTGCCCACTCCAAAAGTAAACATTTTTTAAAAACAAAATAAAGGCGGTGCCCATAGCTCAGTGAGTGGGGTGCCAGACACATACATGGAGGCTGGCGGGTTTGAACCCAGCCCGGGCCAGCTAAAACAACAATGACAACTGCAACATAAAAATAGCCAGGCATTGTGGCAAGCGCCAGTAGTCCCAGGTACTTGGGAGGCTGAGGCAAGAGAATCACTTAAGCCCAAGAGTTGAGGTTGCTGTGAGCTGTGATGCCACAGCACTCTACCCAGGCTCTGTCTCAAAAAACAAGCAAACAAACAACAAAATAAAGGTCAATGTATATATAATATTGGTGTGAAAAGTCTTCTGTGTAAAAATAAAAAAAATTAAAACCAGAAAAAAAAGAAGATTGAAATCACAAAGTGATTTAAAATGTGCGTATTAAAAAGAAAATTAATATGCAAACTGGGGAAAAATATATTTTTTGAGACAGTCTCACTTTGTTACCCCAGGCTAGAGTCATATAGCATCATTATAGCTCACAGCAACCTCAAACTCTTGGACTCAAGAGATCCTCCTGCCTTAGCCTTGAGAGTAGCTGGGACTACAGGTGCCTGCCACAATGCCCAAGTAATTTCAAACAGCCAAAAATATTTACCACTGGGCAGCACCTGTGGCTCAAAGGAGTAGGGTGCCGGCCCCATATGCCAGAGGTGGCAGTTCAAACCCAGCCCCAGCCAAAAAAAAAAAAAAAAAAAACTGAAAAAAAAAATTTAATTGTGCAAAGAACATGAACAGTTAAGAGGGCAGCGCCTGTGGCTCGAGGAGTAGGGTGCCAGCCCCATATACCAGGGGTGGCGGGTTCGAGCACGGCCTCAGCCAAAACTGAAAAAAAAAAAAAGAACATGAGAACATGAACAGTTAACAGAAGAAATACAAATGGCCTATGAAAAAATATGAAAAGAACTTATATTAGACATAATCAAAGCAACATAAACTAAAACAATCTTTTTTAACTATTCAATGGACAAAGATTTAAAAAGTTACAATGCTCAGTGTTAGCAATGAGACACAGGCAAGAAATAGTATTATGTTTTGCTGTTAGGGTAAAAATAGTATAATCTTACTGGTCTTAAAATTTGAACACAACTACTTCATGTATTTATTTTAATGAAAGTATCATAGTATGTTCAAAGAATTAATCACAGACACATTATAAATAGCCCTAAATTGAAAAGTATCTAAATGTTCAATAATTGGGTATTGAAGTGTAACATATCTATATAATGGAATATTGGAAAGCCCTTAAAAATGTTGTGGAAGATTCAATGACATGGAAAGATTAATCATGATTTAATAAATTTTTAGAACAGCATAACTCTATTAATATATAATACATACAAAGAAAGCTTATCCAAAGGTTAACAATTTTCTGATTGTCAACATTATGCAGATTTTTCATGCTTCCTCCATCTCTGAATTTTCCATGTCTTTTTTCTGTATGAGCTAATACTATGTATTCAAAATCACACTGCAGGATTTTTATTTGACAAAGGTCAGTATGTTAAGGGCAGTACTCTAAAAATTATGTATTATGGCTTGGCGCCTATAGCTCAGCAGCTAGGGCGCCAGCCAGCTGGTGGGTTCAAATCTAGTGTGAGCCTGCCAAACAACGACAAATAGCTGGGCGTTGTGATGGGCGCCTGTAGTTCCAGCTACTTGGGAGGCTGAGGCAAGAGAATCGCTTAAGCCCAAGAGTTTGAGGTTGCTGTGAGCTGTGACGCTATGACACTCTACTGAGGGAAAAATAAATAAATAAATAAACAAATAAAAATTATGTGTTATAATAATGCTGATTTTATTATAGGAATGACTTGTATTGGTTTCCTAGTGCTGCCATAACAGATGACCACAAAGCAGGTGTCTTAAAACAACAGAAATTACCCCACAGTTCAGGACAGAAATCCAAAATAAAGCTATTGGCAGGGTTGGTTCACTCTGGAGGCCGTGAAAGAGCCTCTCTGCTAGGTGGTGGTGGTCGCTGGCGATCCTTGGTGTTCTTTACTTGTAACTATGTCACTCCAATCCCCGCCTCGTCTGTCCTATGGCCTTCTTGCCAGTGTTTGTGTATCCTATCTTTTGTTTTTTTTTGTAGAGACAGTCTCACTTTATCACCTCTCAGTAGAGTGCTGTGGCGTCACAGCTCACAGCAACTTCCAACTCCTGGGCTTAGGCGATTCTCTTGCCTCAGCCTCCCGAGTAGCTGGGACCACAGGCGCCCTCCACGACACCTGGCTATTTTTTGGTTGCAGTTCTCCGGGGCTGGGTTCGAACCCACCACCCTTGGTATATGGGGCCGGTGCCCTACCCACAGAGTGACAGGTGCCCCCCATCCTCTCCTTTTTTTAAAATTAAATCATAACTGTATACTTTAATGCAATCATGGGGTACAATGTGCTGGTTTTATATACAGTTTGAAATATTTTCATCAAACTTTTAACATAGCCTTCTTGGCATTTTCTTTTCTGTTTTTTGGCCGGGGCTGGTTTTGAACCCGCCACCTCTGGCATATGGGGCTGGCGCCCTACTCACTGAGCCACAGGCGCTGCCCAGCATTTTCTTTTATTGTATCCTCTCCTTTTTTAAGGACACTAGTCATTGAGCTTAGGGCCCTGATACTGTGTGACCACAACTAACTAATGACATCTGCTAAGACCCTTTTCAAATAAGGTCACATTTTGAGGTCCTGGGTTCATGAGTTTTTTTTTTTTTTGAGACAGAGCCTCAAGCTGTCACCCTGGATAGAGTGCTGTGGCATCACAGCTCACAGCAACCTCAATTCCTGGGCTCAAGCGAGTCTCCTGCCTCAGCCTCCCAAGCAGCTGGGATTACAGGCGCCCGCCACAACGCCCGGCCATTTTTTTGGTTGCAGCCGTTGTTGTTTGGCGGGCCCAGGCTGGATTCGAACCCGCCAGCTCAGGTGTATGTGGCTGGCGCCTTAGCCCATTGAGCCACAGGCGCCGAGCCGGTTCATGAGTTTTAACACCCTACATGTATGTAACACAGATACATGAACGCTGGATGTATTACTTGTCAACAGTGTTTATCTCTGGGTGAACTTATGGATAATTTAAGTATGTGCTTTTCTGCATTTTAAAATAAATAGCTTATGTACTGAAATTGCATTTATAAAGACTGGATTGTAAATTCACTGTATAGGGTGAATATTATGTGTAGTCAAAAACCACCTTTTCTACATATGCTCACAAAATACAGAATCATTTATATATATCCTCTCTCAGAAACATCTAACATAGGCAATTTTTCCTCCAGCACCAGAATAGATTACTATTCCTGTTCCAGTGGGTGAGTGGTAGATGAAGTAGCTGGCTTGTGTTTATATGCTATGTTGTACAAAAGATTTTCTAAACACGAAAATATAGCTAAATGTGTTCAAAGTAAAAGTGTATAGGAGACTTCACTTCACTTTCGTAATTAGAAGAAAAACTATTTTCTTTAATGTTTGCCAAAATCATTAGCAATGATGGCAATGACTTAGGAAAAACTCTTTTAATACCAAGGGAAAAATAATTATTGATTTCCAAAATAGACTGCTTAGAGGTTAGATATGTCTCTGAGTCTTTCTGGATTTTTTTTAAATTAAGACAGAGTCTCACTGTATCACCCTCAGTAGAGTGCTGTGCCATCATAGCTCACAGCAACCTCAAACTCTTGGGCTCAAACAATTCTCTTGACTCAGGCTCCCAAGTAGTTGGGACTATGGGCTCTTTCTGGATTTTTTTTTTTTTTTTTGAGACAGAGTCTCAAGCTGTCACCCTGGGTACACAGCTCACAGAAACCTCAAACTCTTTGGCTTAAGTGATTCTCTTGCCTCAGCCACCCAAGTAGCTGGACTATAGGCGCCCGTCACAACACCTGGCTATTTTTTGGTTGTAGTTGTCGTTGTTGTTTGGTAGGCTGGATTTGAACCCGCCAGCTCCATTGTAAGTGGCTGGCACCCTAGTCGCTGAGCTACAGGTGCCGAGCCTCTTTCTGGATTTTTTAAAGGTTCAGAAGAAAACTTAAATAATATTAAGTTTGGCATGGGGTAGAGATTGGGGTTTAATAATTTGAATTCCAAAAGAAGCATTTTCTATTTTTTGCAACCCTGAGTGTCAATAGATCAACAATGAAATTAAATCAAAACCCCCAAATTGGCAACACTTAAAATGATATTGTGGGCCAGGTCCAGTGGCTTATGCCTAGGAGGTGGAGCTGAGAGGATTGCTTGAGGCCAGGAGTTCAAGACTAGCCTGAGCAAGAGGAAGATCCTGTTTCTACAAAAAATAGAAAAATTAACCAGGCACAGTGGCACATGCCTGTAGTCCCAGCTACCCAGGAGGCTGTGTTCAGGAGAACCACTTGAGCCTAGATGTTTAAGGTTGCATTGAGCGACACATTCTAGCCTGGGCAAACAGAATGGGATTCTGTCTGGGGAAAAAAAAAAAAAAAAGTGAATATAACTACAGTTAATTTCTGTGTGTTTTTTGTTTTGTTATTTTTTTAGACAGAGTCTTACTATGTCACCCTTGGTAGAGTGCATGGTGTCATAGCTCACAGCAACTTGTAACTCTTGGGCTTAAGCGATTCTCTTGCCTCAGCCTCCCTAGTAGCTGGGACTACAGGTGCTCACCATAACGCCTGGCTATTTTTTTGTGGCAGTTGTCATTGTTGTTTAGCAGGCTGAGGCCGGGTTCAAACCCTCCCGCCCTGGTGTATGTCAAGCCTTATGGGCACTGAGCCTTAATTCCTGTTTTAAAAAAATTCTTCCAAAGTACGCTTTCCTTTTAATGATTTATGACTACAGATTTTGTCATAACTAGAGTAAATTATATTACCAAATTCAACTTAGAAAGTATTGTCATGTACAGAGGCTGACATCATGGGTAGTCAAAGAATATGTTTAATAAAAAATAATTAAACTTCCATTTGCTCTATAGAACATCATAGAAAGTAATTTAATAAATTACAAATGACTGTTTAAGACGTTTGCTCAACTACAGAAAGCAAATTCAGACTACACAAAACACAACTGGTAAATATTGCAAATGTCCAAAAGAAAAATTGGACTAAGACTTGAATCATGAAACCTGAAACAAGGGCTATAAATACAAGGCAATAACAGCTATAATTCTTTTAGTAACTACCAACACGTACTTGGATATCCTTTCAACTGCAACTTTAGTATTATGTAATTCTACTGATTTTTTTTCCTTACAACCCTTAACTTTACACGACCGTATCTGCATGTTTTTTTCTTAGCTGATAACTGGGTCCCCAATCAATACTAAATAGAAGTATCTTGAAACCTAAGAGAATGTTTAAAGTTAATACTAGACTTAATGCTTTGAAAACTGTAATTGCCTTATTACATAGAAAGAGAATTACTAGGATGTTAACCAAATTCATTCGACCATAATTAGGAAAATACTTTATCTCATAAATTTGATATAAATTAGATTTTAGTGATAAGATCTAGAGATTTTTTTCCTTTTTTATTTAATTGGGGAAAGAAAGGAATAAAGATCATGTGGGTAGAACTAAAGGGAAGAGGAGAAATATGGATAGTTGAAATACTCCACTGGCAAACTAAGTTAACTGTGTTTGAAAAACTTTGGCTATCTCATAAGTGTATTCTAGTTAAACAAAAGTGCAATACTGCAAAGGGAAGATACTAAATATGTAATACATTGTTTTCATGATGAAGAATTACTACCCACTTCTCTTGGATGGGCATCATAGTGACTATTGCTAAGACATTGCATAAAGGACTATCAATTCAAAGTACTATTTTGGGAAAATACAAAATCAATACAATCCCAATGGAACTTATATAATTTTGTAAATACATATAACACTGTATCTCTAATAAGGGGTTAGTTATTTTACATACAGAAACATAATTTATTGGTAAAGGTCTTGGAAAACCTAACACAATTGCTTAGTTCATGACAAAGCAACAGTCAAAACATACTGAAAGTTACTTTTTCTGGAGGAGAGAAATAGGGTACTTTTCCCCACTAAATTAATTTTCTTATAAAAGTTACCACTGATTCACTTTGAGTACCAGAGAAAATGCTAGCATTTATCTCTCCATAGGATGTAAATATTTTTATGTCTAACTCAGTTCTAGTTGTTTTAAATGTAATGAAGGTGAACCTGGACCTCTACCGTATCAGAAAAATAGCAGCTTTAGCAGGAGAAATTGTATCACAAACCAATTATTGGACAAATTTTACATGGTAAAGGGTTCTAATAAATTGAACAGAAGCCTTGGGCTTCATTTTTGTGGTTTACAGGTATAACTTGTACATCTTTTTGAGATTATTCAAAGTGCATTTCAAAATGGGCAACTCAGTATATTTAATATAAACTGATAACCCAACACTGATTCTGGGCAACATTTAGTCCGCTTATACCTAGAAACTCAAAATGAATTTAGACAATCTGCATATTACTTTACCACTGTTTGTTGATTTTGGAACATTTCCATGACATAAAACACAAATAGAAATCTACACAAATAAAGCAAACGACAATTTCTTTTACATGAAGTATGCTGTGCTGAAAGTTCTTTTCAGTGGCATTTCATGAGTTTGCCTTTTCTGAACCCTGGAAACAGACATTATTCATCAGAGACATGATTATTTCTAATAGGAGGCCAAACTTTGAAAAGTTAAAACTATGTCTATAGGGTGCCAAAGTCACTTGACATAGGATAATTTTATGACTCAATTTTACTGACATCCGAGTTCAGCTCAGCAAAAAGCAAGTCATATTTCTTGCCAGATTAACATGATATATAGGATGTGTTTAAAAAACCCCTGAAAACAAGTATAGAATTAGAAATGAATGTAAACTTCCTAAACTAACTCAGCTGAGGTAACAGGTAGCCAGTTAAAATGGCTGATTGGGAAACTTATTTCTTCTTTAAAACATACTTGTACCTGAATTGGAAACATCAGCAGTGCATCACAACACTAGAGCATTTTCATGTAATTAAAGCAATGGATGGTGATGTAGATTCTACAGCTTTCATGACATTCATTAGCTGCCCAAATTATTGCTGAGTTTTGATCTGTAAATTATAGGTGTCAAGGAGGCTGTAAAACTATATTCAAATTAAATCAGTAATATGCATAAAGTATTCTGTGTTCAATGCAAATATATTAAATATACAACTCTTATTGAGCATAATTTTCATAAAATTAACCCCCAACAAAATTATAATGCCTTTTGTTGTAATTTTACACCTTTATGTATTTGATAATACATACTAGTTCGGAAACTTATGAATTTTAAGAAATAGTACATGCAAAATGTCTCTGAAAGCAGTTTGCACTTCTAAACAAATAACTGAAATGTTCGGTAAGTTAGTTATTGATGCACTCAACACTGGGATATTTACAATTAATAATTAAAGAAAAATCCAAAATCAGTTCATAACTTAAGTGCAGAGTCTGGGAATCAGTCTTCATTACTAGAATCTGAATCCTCGGATGATGATGATGTACTGTCAGAGCCAGATGAAGCATCGGCTTTCTCTGAACCCTCATCTGTGCTGTTTTCATTGAGAGGACTTGGTTCAGTACCCCCTTTGTCTTCCTCATCTTTTGCTCTGGAGTCTTCTTCCTTTACTTCCACAGACTTAGATGAGCCTATGTCACTGTTTTTGTTTTTTTGTACATCAAAAGTATTAGACTGGGACAAAGTTGGAATATGAAGATTAAGGCCTGGAGTGAGAAGCATCCCTGGATAAAGTATGTTTGACAGTAATAGTGGGTTAAGAGCTAATGGGTTGGCAGCTGCAGCTGTATTTAATGCAGCAGTAGAGGATGTTGAAGGAGAACTTGACACTGAGTTTTCTCCACCATTCTCTGAACTTTGGCTCTCTGTCCTTTCTTTTTTTCCTTCTAGCTCCTTAGAGTCATTTCCCTTTTTCTCTTCTGTCCCAGATTTGGTAGGCTTTGTCAGCAGTCCCCCCATGCCCAACAGATTTGGTAATCCAGCCATTCCTGACAGTAGCATGGGGAACACAGCAGCCATGTTTTTAGCTTCTCCTCCAGAGGAAAGGCCAGCAGGCATTCCCATCAGCCCTGCGGTCACTTGGAGTGACTGCAAGTTTTGCAGGTTTTGTTGTAAGGCCTGAAGAGTTGTGAGATCCACACCTGGAAGTAATCCATTGGCTAACAAAGGATTGCCTGGAACACTAGTGGCAGATGCTGCTGCGGCTGCGGCGGCCTTCGGAATTCCACTTTTAGGCCGTCTTCCTCGCCTGCTTACTTCCTCTCTCACAACGGGACCAGTGAGAATACGTTCATACATACTTTCTGGAAGAAATCCCTGGAAGTAACATATAGTCATTAATAACAGTACAAAAAATTACAATCAATAGCTATTAGTTTATCATATAAAATCTTATTAAATATAGGTTAACTATTTGTAAATTGATTCTGTACTGACATAAAATAATCGACTATGAAAGAGAGAAACTGATGTTATTTTCTTTTAAGTGGTAGCGTCAAACAGCTCTTCCACCTTCCATCCTGTCATAGAATAAGAGTTGAAAGAGCCTTCCTCCATATTGTAAGACATAACTTTGCAGAATAGGTCTAGAAAATGAAAGGTCCAAAGAATTTTTTTCGTGAGTACTTCCATAACCCTTAAATCTTTTTTTTTTTTTTTTTGAGACAGAGCCTCAATTTGTCACCCTGGGTAGAGTGCTGTGGCATCACAGCTCACAGCAACCTCCAATTCCTGGGCTCAAGCGAGTCTCTTGCCTCCGCCTCCCAAGTAGCTGGGACTACAGGCGCCCGCCACAACGCCCGGCAATTTTTTGGTTGCAGCCGTCATTGTTGTTTGGCAGGCCCAGGCTGGATTCGAACCCACCAGCTCAGGTGTACATGGCTGGCACCTTAGCCCGTTGAGCCACAGACGCCAAGCCATAACCCTTAAATGTTTCACATCACCACTTGTTAGAGATGACCAAAGAAGTGGCTCCCTTTTCATTGGAAGAACAGAGAAAGGATAGGGAAGTAAAAGGTTATGGTTAAAATGAAACACTTCATATGGATTTTTCAACCCTCTATTTGGGTGTAAGGTAGAGACAGCCAAGCCGAAAAAGATATTTAAAAGGGGGAAAGATCTCCTGGCTCAGAACAGCAGGAGGAACTGTAGATTGGGAACTGCAGAGTCCAGGAAAATGGAGAACAAACTATACAACTTTCCTGGAATTCTCCTTTGATTTTCTGGGGTGTAAAACTCTTAGAAGTTTTAGTAGGTAAGAATCCCTGGACCAGTGGTGTCTATTACAAAGGTAGGGTAAACCACATATATAACTTTTCGATTTTCTACTAGCCACATTAACAAAGGCAAAACAGAAAATAAGCTACATCAATTTTAGTAATATAGCTTATTAACAGAATATTACATATTAAAATGATATTTTGGTTATCTGTAAAAATTGAGATATTTAATATTTTTTTTCACACTAAGTCTTCAAAATCCAAACCCAGTGTATTTTACACTTATTAACATATCTAATTCAAATTAGCTGCACGTACCTTGTGGTTACAGTTTATAACACTACAGATCTAGACAGTAGTTTCAGGAAAGATTCTCATTTGACTAATTTTTTTTTTTTTTTGAGACAGTCTCATTATGTCACCCTCCATAGAGTGCCGTCACACCCTAGCTCACAGCAACCTCAAACTCTTGGGCTTAAGAGATTCTCTTCTCTCATCCTCCCAAGTAGCTGGGACTACATGTGCGCACCACAAGGCCCAGCTATTTTTTTGTTGTAATTGTCGTTGTTTGGCAGGCCTGGGTTGGGTTCAAACCCACCAGCTACGGTGTATGTGGCTGGCGCCCTAGCTGCTGAGCTACAGGTGCCGAACCACATTTGCCTATTTTTTTACTTTGAATCGATTGACCTATTTTGTCAGGGATCAGGGTTCACTGCAGAAAGCATGACAATAAAAAATGCAAAGTTAAAATAGCCACAATTTCACCACTCAGAGTTAATACTGCTAAAATTTCAGGATGCCTTCTTCCATTTCTTCCATGTGGACTTAAGCACATACTACAATTCTCCCTACCTCTCTTTCTAAAATAATAAAAAAAAATACTGAAGTTATTAGCCTTATAACCTGCATTTTCCATTTGAACATCTGTAGAAATAATATCTATTATTTATTCACCATTTACCATAAGATCAGGCTTAACTATTCCAAAAACTTAACTACTACTACATTTATTAATAGGTTGTAAACTTTCCCCCTTTGCCATTAAATATTCTTTTAAGGTATAATTTTAAAATTAGTTGTACAGTTTTCTAAGATAAGGACAGACCATTAGTTTATTCCCATCTTTTTCCTACTATACCATGGATAAATGTTTTTGTATTTATATTTCTGTACTCATATATTTGATCCTTCCTGGTGGCATCATTCAAATGGTATCTTAGAGGTTAAAATAAAAATAAATTGGTGTTTACTGATTCTGCATTCTAACAAGCCTCTGAGAAATCTGCAGCAGGTTCTGCAAAATAAAACTGTGAGCTAAAAAATATTGTTACATGTGCATGGAATATTTTTTTTTTTTAATTTTATTTTTTTATATTTTTTGCAGTTTTTGGCCGGGGCTGGGTTTGAACCCACCACCTCCGGCACATGGGACTGGCGCCCTACTCACTGAGCCACAGGCACCACCCATCATGGAATATTTTATTAAATTTTTTTTTGGTGGGGGGGGGCAAGGCCTCAAGTTGTCGCCCTGGGTAGAATGCTGTGACATCACAGCCCACAGCAACCTCCGACTCCTGGGCTCAAGCAATACTCCTGCCTCCGCCTCCCAAGTAGCTGGGACTATAGGCGCTTGCCACATCGCCCGACTATTTTTTGGTTGCAGCCGTCATGGTTGTTTGGTGGGCCCAGGCTTGATTTGATCCCGCCAGTTCAGGTGTATATGGCTGGCGCTTTAGCTGCTTGAGCCACAGGTGCTGAGCCTATTTTATTAATTCTTAACTTAAAACTCAATCTAAGATATAACGGAATGGCACCTAATTTTTTAAATGAGGTGCAAGTCAGTATCTGTGAAATACTCACGGACTGCTTAACGACATCTCCCCATTCAGGAGCCACTCCATATTCTGAATTTTCTTTTAGAAATCTACATAAATCTTTCAAAGGGGGAGCAAATGCACCTCCAACCTGCAAATGAGAAACAGAATGTTAAATACTTAAAACACTACTAAATACAAACATGTTTCTTGCCTTTATTATGTGTTCTATAGAGTTTATATCTTTAAAACATATCTTTTGAACACTTTCAACAATCTTTATGATATTAAAAAGGACCATGACAACCCATATGGATACTGATACACTATATGAACATTTGGTAACGTAAATTCTAAATGTTTTGAGTACAATAACTGGAATAGTAAAATGAAAAACTACCATTTACTGTGTACTTACTATGCTGAACAGGCAATATAGCTTAGTTAAGAGTACCGTCTTTAGAGTCAGACTTACCAGCTATGTGAGCTCGAGCAAATTACTAAATCACTTAGAACCTCGGTTTTCTGTTTTTTTTCTTTTTTTGAGACAGAGTTTCACTATGTTGCCCTCAGTAGAGTGCCATAGCGTCACAGCTCACAGCAACCTCTAATTCTTAGGCTTAAGTGATTCTCTTGCTTCAGCCTCCCAAGTAGATGGGACTATAGGTGCCTGCTACAGTGCCTGGCTATTTTTTTGCTGCAGTTGTCATTGTTGTTTAGCAGGCCCAGGCCAGGTTTGAACCCACTTGCCTGCATGAATGTGGCTGGTGCCCCAACCACTGAGCATAGGCACCAAGTCAGAACCTCAGTTTTCTAATCTTTAAAATGGGGATAATAATAATACTTCCCTCATAGGGTTTTGCAAAAATAAAATGAGGTAATTCAAGTGCCCTAGCATAATCCTCGGCACATAATAAATATACATTATTTATTGAATTTGCCTGCAGCCAGCTAGTAAGTGTTAGAGTCCAGATTCAAACCTAGGTTTCAAAAACCCATCCTCTTACCTATTACGTATATTGATACCCTGAAGTACTTTGTATGTGAAAAGTGATAAAAACCAATCATAAATGAATTTAACAAACTATATATAATAATTAGTATGACAATGAAGCAAAATACTTTGAAATTTAAATTAAGATTATAATATTTGGACAAAATGATTTATGCTTGCCAATTTCAAGTCTCTTTGGAGTCTAAAGATAAGTTTAATTCCTTCTTCCATACCCCTTTGAATCAATCAATACTGTATATTGATAGGATATAGATGGGGTTTTATATGGTCACTTATATTACCTGTAAATATTCTTATTCTAGTCTCTGTAATTTCTGTTGCCTTCTTTTTATTATCTCCTTCATTAAACGTCAATTTAAATTGAAGGCCTCTTGGGGGGGGCATGGGGACTCAGTAGGTAGATTCTTTTCCTTAGTAACTCAGCAATCCATAAGCCTCTACCCTATAGATTCAAGACAATAAAGAACCCTAACCAATTAAGAAAATGAACAGGCCCCTCATAAAGTTACAACAATTAAAAATAAAGTTTAGACCCCATGATTACATTAATGTACACAGCTATGATTTAATAAAAAGAACAAAAAACTATAAAACTCTTACAAGAGAAAAAAATAATAAAGTTTAGAATGTTTAATTTTAAACCTAATAAGTAAAAATCCAAAACTGTTTCCTTAAAATTAGCTTAAAAGGGCAGTGCCTGTGGCTCAGTGGGTAGGGTGCTGGCCCCATATACCAAGGGTGGCAGGTTTGAACCGGTCAAATTGCAACAAAAAAATAGCCAAGCATTGTGGGGGGTGCCCGTAGTTCCAGCAACTCGGGAGGCTGAGGCAAGAGAATTGCCTAAGCCCAGGTGTTGGAGGTTGCTGTGAGCTGTGATGCCACAGCGTTCTACTGAGGACGACCAAGTGAAACACTGTCTCAAAAAAAAAAAAAAAAAACTAGCTTAAGAGAAATTTATTCGCAATATTTAGTAAGGTGAATTTTTGATAGCACAAAGATATGTAACACATTCTGTGCAAGTACAAAATTTAAGTAAAATACTACTAAAATGTCATCTTGTTCTTTTTCTGAGGCATCTATGTCATCACTTTAAAATGCTAACAAAATCTGAATAAACTCTCTCTGCAAAATGGGTGAAAAGTTATTAATTTTAAAGAGCTGGTGTATATAACAATACTAAAACGTATTTTAACAATAATTTTTTTGGCTAGGCACAGTAGCTCATGCCTGTGATCCCAGTATTTTAGTGGACAAAGTGGGAGGATCACTTGAGCCCAGAAGCTCAAGACCAGCCTGGGGGTAACACAGTGACACCTCTTCTCTACAAAAAAAATAATAAAAAAAAATGGCTAAGGGTGGTGGCATGTGCCTACAGTCCCAGCTACTCAAGTGGCTGAGGCAGGAGGATCTCTTGAGCCCAGGACTTTGAGGCTGCAGTGAGCTATGATCAGGCCATTGTAATACAGCCCGGGCAACAGAGCAATCCCCTGTCTCTTCAAAAAATGTTTTCTGTTTCTAATATTTCTTATGAGAAAGTCCAATGTTTTTATGTATTTTTATCCTACCAGTGAGGACAATTTAAAGAAGTGAATCAGAAGTTTGTAAGCAAAAAAACTCAATGAAAAATTTGGATATTTGTAAATAAGGCCACTTTTTTCTTAAAACAATCTGTCAAAGGGCCAGGTGTGGTGGCTCATGTCTGTAATCCCAGCACTTGGGCGGCTGAGGCAGGTGGATAGCCTGAGGTCAGGAGTTCGAGACTAACCTGAGCAAGAGCGAGACCCTGTCTCTAAACAGAAACAAACAAAAAAAATAGCCAGCCATTGTGGTAGGTACCTGTAGTCCCAGCTATTTGGAAGGCTGAGGCAAGAGAATTGCTTATGCCCAAGAGTTTGAGGTTGCTGTGAGCTATGACACTACAGCACTCTACCCAGGGAGACAAAGTGTGAGACTGTCTCAAACAAAAGAAAACATTATGTCAGGCTGGGTGTGGTGGCTCCCGCCTATAATCCTAGCACTCTGGGAGGCAGAGGCGGGTAGACTGCTTGAGCTCAGGAGTTTGAGACCAGCCTGAGCAACAGCGAGACTCCATTTCTGAAAAATAGCCGTGCACACCTGTAGTCTTAGCTACTCGGGAGGCTGAGGCAAGAGGATCACTTGAGCCCAAGAGTTTGAGGTTGCTGTGAGCTATGACACCTCGGCATTCTACCCAAGGAGACAAAATGAGACTCTGTCCCAAAAAGCAAAACTACGCATTTTCAGGAGGCAAAACACAATTGTAAGAGGGACTTTACCTAACAAATGCAATCAGTGTAACCTGGTTTCTTGTACCCTCAATGAATCCCCAACAACAACAAAAAAAACACTACACATTTTCATAATGGTGTCACAAGTCTTTTACCATGTACGTTGTGAGGTTAAAAAGACATGTACTAATCTACATGTAAAACTGGGGAAACAAATGAGCCAAATATGGTTTACAAACAGATTCAACTCTTACAATTCATCCATCAGTAAAACAAAAAGGTAAGCACAAAGGTACCATTAGTCTACAAGATACCTTTGTTTAAGACACTCTATTTTCATCAGAAAGTTATGTACTATGCCAGTTTTGACACTTTACACAAAGTGACAAGACACTTTAAGGGCATCTGATGGGAAATTACAGTGATAAATCTATAAACTTATGGTGGCTATGCTGTGGTGTGCCCTTAGATGGGAATTACTCAGCCTCTGCACTATAGACATCTGAGATTGGTACTGGTGAGGTGTGGGGTGTCCTAGTATTGTAGCAAGTATGTGCACGGCAGCACCTCAGGCTCCGTCTACTAGATGCCAGTAGCCTTCTCTCCCTGCTAATCACCTCCCCACCCCACTGCCTTGTGGTTACCAAAATGGTTTCCAAACATTGCTAAATCTCCCCCAGGGCAAACCAACCCTGGACAGGAACCACTGCCTCAGATGTAGTGTTGTTGTGCAAATGCACAGCAGTCCAGGGCAATGCTTAGGCACAGATAGGTAGTTTTGTGGTTTATTTCATCTAACAGCTTAGCCAATGATATGAGACTTTAAATTAGAAGGCATAAAATTATAGTTCATCTCTTTCCCCACACATCTGCTAGATGCAACCTATATCTAGGGCTGTGAGAAAAGACTATACTGCATAATGAAATAAAGATCTCCTAAACAGTGAATCAATATTGAAGATAAAAAGCAAACATTACCTTTCTAGCATTTCTTCTGTTAATAAGCTGAACACGTTCTTCTCCAGTGAGACTATTAACATCCAATTTGTTGGGGTTTCTGCAACGATGTCTTTTTTGTTTGGGCCGTCCCTCATGAAGCTGCATTCTCTAAAATACATAGACAAAGCATCTTTAAAATTTTTGTGCAAAATTACTCAAAATATTATGCATGAGTTTATTCAATTTAATTTTGTATTACATAGACGCCTTTACCCTTTAGTTTTTCATGCTTTTAAAATAAACTTTTATGTTCAATGCAATTTCTATCAAAATACTTCTTAAGAACTAATGGTAGACCTATCATTCAATCCAGCAAAATCCCACTACTGGGGATTTATCCAAAGGAGAAGTCATTTTATAAAACGACATGTGCACTCACAGCAATACTCATATTATTTATTGCAGCACAATTCACAATTGCAAAGATATGGAAACAACCCAAGTGCCCTTGACTGGTAAGTGGATAAAGAAAATGGGGTAAGCAAACACCACATGCACTGAATATCAAATTGGAACTAGCTCATCAACACTTATGATCAACACTTAAAACTCAATATTATTCAAATAGATGGGAGAGAGAATGAGGGAAGGGTAAATTCACACTTGATGGGTACATTGCACACTTTCTGGATCAAAGGCACACTTATAATTTTGACTTGAAATATATAAACCTATGCAACTAAAACATATGTGCCCCCTAATATTCTGAAATTAAAAAATTATTTTTGTTAATTTGGAAAAAAAGTGGCTCGGCGCCTGTGGCTCAACGGGCTAAGGCGCCAGCCACATACACCTGAGCTGGCGGGTTCGAAGCCAGCCCGGGCCCGACAAACAACAATGATGGCTGCAACCAAAAAAAAAATGGCCAGGCGTTGTGGCGGGCGCCTGTAGTCCCAACTACTTGGGAGGCGGAGGCAAGAGACTCGCTTGAGCCCAGGAATTGGAGGTTGCTGTGAGCTGTGATGCCACAGCACTCTCTTCAGGGTGACATCTTGAG
>CAUYRH010139472.1:0-36087 GCA_963574655.1 Perodicticus potto | reverse complement strand
TATTTATTTATTTATTTATTTTTGAGACAGAGCCTCAAGCTGTCACCCTGGATAGAGTGCTATGGCATCACAGCTCACAGCAACCTCCAATTCCTGGACTCAAGCGAGTCTCTTGCCTCTGCCTCCCAAGTAGCTGGGACTACAGGCGCCCGCCACAACGCCCGGCCATTTTTTGGTTGTAGCCATCATTGTTGTTTGGCGGGCCTGGGCTGGATTCGAAGCCGCCAGCTCTGGATTTGAACCCACGTGGCTGGCGCCTTAGCCCGTTGAGCCACAGGCACCGAGCCACCACATTACATTTAATTGTCATATTTCCTTAATCCCTTCCAATCGGTGTCACTTTCTCGGTTTTTCCTAGTCTTTTATGATTCTGACACTCTGGAAGAGTACTGGTCAGGTATTTTGTAAAATGACCTTCACTCTGTGTGTTTGTTTTTTGTAAAACTCACTCTGTGTGTTTGTTTTTCTCACGATTAGAAAGGATACTGAGGGATTCTGGGGAAAAGACCACAGAGGTGAAGTGCATTGTCATCACATGGTATCAGGGGGTACATGATACACCACCCTCACTGGTGATGTTAACCTTCACAACCTAGTTAAGGGATCTGTTAGGTTCTTCCACTGTAAAGTAACTTTTTCACAGGTACTTCCTACAGGGAGAATTTATATCACTTACTAGCAAATAAGATGCCATAGGTCATACTCACTTTGATTTTTGGCTCTCCACCAGGCTTGTGACTGACTTGTGGGGCATCTGTATCCATGTCAACTTCTGCTTTATCTTCAGCTTGTCCAAGAAGAACCTGCGTCCAAGCTCTTAGGCCAGCTTGTAGACGAACACCCAATATTCTCTCAATCTACAGAGAGAGTAGTGTCAGAGAACAGTATTTCTTCCACAAGTTAACTCATGAAGCATGTTAATTAGAAAGCAATAGGTGTTTCAGGTCAAAGATAAAAGTTACTATGATCCTTCATCTCTTCCTTCTCAGAGTCTTTTTTTTTTTTTTTTTTGGTAGAGACAGAGTCTCACTTTATTGCCCTTGTAGAGTGCCGTGGCATCACACAGCTCACAGCAACCTCCAACTCCTGGGCTTAGGCGATTCTCTGGCCTCCGCTTCCCGGGTCGCTGGGACTATAGGCACCTGCCACAACGCCCAGCTATTTTTCTGTTTTGCAGTTCGGCCAAGGCTGGGTTTGAACCCACCACCTTCGGTATATGGGGCCGGACGCCCTACTCAATGAGCCACAGGTGCCACCAGTCTTGTTTTCTTTTAGACAAAGCCTCAAGCTATTACCCTGGGTAGAGTGCCGTGGCATCACAGCTCACAGCAACCTCCAACTCCTGGGCTTAAGCAGTTCTCTTGCCTCAGCCTTCCAAGTAGCTGGGACTACAGGCACCTGCCACAATGCCCAGCTATTTTTTTGTTGTAATTGTCATTGTTGTTTGGCAGGCCCGGGCTGGATTCGAATGCATTCTCAGAGTCTCATTTCATCACCTCTTCCCATCTCAGATAACTTGTTACAGTTGGGCTGACTGTCTTCTCTCCATCTTTGGAATAAGCGAATCACTAAGCTTCTGGCTTATAAGTGGCAAGGAAAAATGAATACAAATGCAGCAGATGCAGTGAAGGTCTTGGTGTTTGTTAAAATAGTAGGAAATACACAAAATTCTTTTTGTGGTGGTCTCAGAGATAAAACTGAAAAAACTATAATTTGGAGATCAAGCCATTTTATTTTATCTGGCTCAGTGCCTGTGGCTCAACGGGCTAAGGCGCCAGCCACGTACACCTGAGCTGGCAGGTTCGAATCCAGCCCGGGCCCGCCAAACAACAATGACGGTTGCAACCAAAAAAAAGTCTCGGGCGTTGTGGCGGGCGCCTGTAGTCCCAGCTACTTGGGAGGCAGAGGCAAGAGACTCGCTTGAGCCCAGGAATTGGAGGTTGCTGTGAGCTGTGATCCACGGCACTCTATCCAGGGTGACAGCTTGAGGCTCTGTCTCAAAAAACAAACAAACAAAAAAAAACCTGTTATTTTATTTTATCTATTTTTTGTAGACACATTAGGTAGCCCTCAGTAGTGTGCTGAACTACCACAACACCTGGTTATGAAGCCATTTATTTTAACAAGAATAAAGCCTTCTGGTTGTGCCCATAGCTCAGTGGGTAGGGTGCCAGCCACATACACTAAGGCTGGCGGGTTCGAACCCAGCCAGGGCCTGCTAAACAACAATGACAACTGCAACCAAAAAATAGCCAGGCATTGTACTCCTGTAGTCCCAGCTACTTAGAAGGCTGAGGCAAGAGAATCACTTAAGCCCAAGAGTTTGAGGTTGCTATGAGCTGTGATGTCACAGCACTCTACTGAGTGCAACAGTGAGATTCTGTCTCAAAAAAGAAAAAAAAGAATAAAGCCTTCTCTCTGATCCTACAAACAGGATATCTGTAAGCGTTTGTTAACAGTCTGCCTGATGTCACTGTCAACTACCCTGGGAACTTGGTGAGGGCTGCTGGACAAAATCAGGGGCTTTCAGACCATTTCTGGATTCAGGAGAGTAGGGTTTGTTAACTTTCACTCATTATGTGGATATATTACGACTAATTTTTCCATTTGAAAAGAGAAAAGGAAAGAAACGATGAACAGCATGGGGACGGAACAAGCATAACCTGTAACCTTTGCTATAAAACATCCTCTTTTCCAAGATGTGCACTTGCGCCATACACACTCTCTCCACCCCCACCCTACCCCTTTCCAGAGCTGAGCCAGGGTTCTCGATACCAGGAATGAGGGTGTTCTGTAGCTGAGGACTCCTTTCTAATGCTAATGGAGGGAAGTGGCAGGGTTGTCAGGAGGACCCCAGAGGGTTAGGAAAGGCAACCTCAATCATAAGAAGAGCAGGGAAGGCCAAATCAGAAGTTGTCAAATACCCAGCAAAGAAAGGGACCCCTTTCTCCTCCCTTACAGCTTCCTTTGTCCAATTTAGAACTGGACTGAGTACCACAGATCAGCCGTGCATCGGTTAATAGGGGCTCTGGAGGGGAAGTGAACTATCACAGATAATTTCCCTTTTCTTTTTGAGACAGAGTTTCCAGGTGTTGCCCTGGGTAGAGTGCCATGGTATCATAGCTCACAGCAACCTCCAACTCTTAGGCTTAAGTAATCTTCTTACCTCAGTTTTTCTACTTTAGTAGAGACAAGGTCTCACTCTTGCTTGCCTTGAACTCATGAGCTCCAGCAATCCACCCACCTCGGCCTCCCAGAGTGCTAGGATTACAGGCATGAGCCACAATGCCCGGCCTATCACAGAGAATTTCTAAGAAAAAATCCTTTTTAGTGACAAACTAAAACTTACTGAACATGGTCCACTCCAATGGTCAGTAGAAGAAAAATAAACATACTCAAAATCCCATCTCTCACCTCCATGTCCAGCTTGTTGACCCAGATAGGCAAGTTGGAATAGGAATGAAGATTCAAATCATCTACCGCTTTCTGGACTCTGTTCAGGATCTCTGAGAAAGTTTTATGATCATACATACAGGTTTCCAAGGAACGGACTTCCAGATCTATCTTTTCTTCAATAATAAGCAGATCGTCCACCTGAAGGAAAGAATATTTGATATGCAAAACACCCAGTCACTGTTCATTTATTTTACACTTTTTTCTCAGATAATTAACAAATGCTTTGAGGCAGAGAAGTTCTTCCATAAATAGGTAATTGTAGATGTTGAGGTGAGAACATTGACCCCTAGTCCTGTGTCCTCACAATGAGAAGGGAAATGTAGGGAACACCATCAGTTTCTCTCCCCTTACTCACTCCTGCTCATGGGAAGGGTGGCTTCTGACGGGTAAGCCCGGGGAAAGGAAATAAGTGTGTTTCTTTCAGCCCTGGGAACCAGTCTCACAGAAGCACACACTCCGGCCTGCTGGCAGTAGAAGGCTCTGAGCAAGCAGGTCTACAATTGACCAGTTGTGCTAAAGACTGGGAAGATTTCTAAGTCCGGGGTGCATTGCTGCAAGGGCTTGTGGCAGCAGACCTCGAGCCATGCTCTCCATGCAGCTGTATTAGTATCAAAGCTTTCATTTTGGTCTGTCATACTTTAGTGTCCTTCAGCCTCCTCTAGTTTCCTTTGTGTGTGTGTGTGGAGGATGTGGGCATCCGCCATTGGTTTCTAAACTCAGGGCATCACTTATTGGCTCTTTGGAGCCCCAGCACCAACAATGGCACAGCAAGCAACACAGTTCCCTCTCCCTCTCAGCTCATAAGGCCTTATGCTACATCAATGATGCATTCCCTCTATGGAAGAAGTAATGTTTGAACTATGCATAATTCATCATTAGGACATTTGATTAGGTTAGAACACACCTTTTCTTGGAAGTTGAAGACAGTCTCTGCTAAGCGCTGTACATATGGATCAAGTTTGTAGGACTCCCACACCAATGCAATGCCTTCTGCAATCAAAGCCTGCACTTCCTTTTTCAAGCCAGCTACCAATAGGGAAATGGTGTTACGCTCCTCCACTTTCTCACAGGTCCTCTCATAAGTACGGACACTTTCGATCAGTGAGATAGCAAATGGGTAGAGCTGGTTTGCCTGATGAGCCTTGTTCACAATCGCCAGAGGGACTCGGAAACCAAGCCACTTGAGGTTTCGGACTTCTTTTGAAAGTGTGATGATCTCAGGTAGAAAGTTAACCTTAAGTTTAAGGACATTTCCAGTTCGGCCCCGAACTCGAGTACTTTCAATGGTGAAAATGCGCCCTGAGACACCGAGATTGCGCTGCTGTACTTTCCTTGCCCAGTCATCGAAGATTTCTTGTGTGTTGAGCTTCATGCGAAAGCTGTCTCCATCCTGCTTTAGCTTCTGCCCCTCCACGTGGTTCTCCCAACCCTTGCCCAGGACGTCCTCCACACGTTTCATGTAGGCAGTCAGCTGCCTGTCGATCTGTTTAGCCCAGATGATAGACCCTGACACAGGGGGCAAATCACGAACATGACTCATCTTACAAGCCTGACTTTGTGGGTACTGGACCTTGAACTTGTCATGTAGAGATTCAATATCATCTTTTACACGCTGGATCAGCTGGGTCTGGTATTCACGAATGGCTCCCCGGATGTGAGGCCTGACAAACAGTGCATTGAACCTGGAGAAAATCCTGAACATCTCATTGGCATTCTTGGCTGTGCCAAGTTGATCTCGAAGGCGAGCGGTGATCCGGGTCTCCACTCTGTCAATCCTCTCATCATATCTCTTCATGGCAGCTTCCCAGGCCTCTGTGCCTTCTTTAGAAACATCCAGCCCATCTACTTCTTTAACGTTCTCATAAGCAAGGTTTACTTCTTCAATAGCATTTGCATCAGCTGCATCAAAGAGAACCTCAGCTACCTTCATATCTTGGGGTTCAGGCACCTCTCCTTGATTCTGTTGGGCAACTGCTGTGACCTAAAAAAGAAAAATTTGTAATAAAAAAGTGTTTACCAAATGAAGATTTTTATTTTGTTGTATTACCAGTCAGTAATACAGGTTTTTAAAAAAAATTTTAGTCAAATATTTCACAACTCAACAAAGCCAAATAAAATACCATAGGGTATATTTTAATTCTATACTATAAAGGTTACCTAACCATGTAATTTTGTTGGACTAGATTTTTCAAAGAAAGGAGTTGGTGAAGAATAAAGAACAAATTAAGAAGAGAAAAAAGAATGCACAAAAAGGAAGAGTCATTTAATTCTTTAATAAATCTCAGGCATATACAATTATTACACATACTTTACAGATTAAAAAGAATCTTACAGATTATAGAAAAAAAGGCTGGGTACCTGCGGCTCAATGGTTTGAGCACCGGCCCCATGCACCAGGGGTGGTGGGTTCGAACCTGCCCCTGGCCTGCTAAACAAACAAACAAACAAACAAACAAACAAACAAAAAGAGGGTCAGTGTCTGTAGCTCTGTGGTTAGGGCATCAACCACATACCCGAGGCTGGTGGGTTCGAACCCAGCCCGGGCCTGCTAAACAACAATGACAACTGCAACCAAAAAATAGCCGGGTGTTGCGACAGGCACCTATAGTCCCAGCTACCTGGGAGGCTGAGTCAAGAGAATCGCTTAAGCCCAAGAGTTTGAGGTTGCTGTGAGCTGTGACAGCATAGCACTCTACCAAGGGTGACATAGTGAGACTCTGCCTCTCCCCCGCCCCCCTGCAAAAAAAGAAAAAAAATTATCTGGGCAGGGCAGCATACTCTTGTAGTTTTAGCTACTAGAGAGGCTGTGGCAGGAAAGGAGATTGAGCCCAGGAGTTTGAGGCTACAGTGAGCTAAGATGACACTACTGCACCCTGGCCAGGGTGACACAGAAAGACACTGTCTCTATAAATAAATAAATGAATAAAAATAATAAAACCCAGGAAGTCTAGTTCTAGGTTCCAAGCAAGATGGGATAAGGGATGAATGTATAGAGAACATTGAAGATTTGAACTGAAATGCTGTAATACAGAATCCCTAGATCTTAAAGATAGTATCAATACAAAAATGGAATTAAGAAGTACTCAGCAGTGCAACATAGATAGTAGTTAGTTTTTAAAAAACAAAAGGTATTATAATAATGCAAGTACAAATTTTTGGAATGCAGTCACACCTGTGGCCTCAGGACCCTAACGATGACAGCTCTCAGCTGTTCATGCTGGCGTCTAAATTTTCTCATCTGGTCAAGGCGAGCCTGAAGCTTCCTATGAGCAGGATTGATACGCCACACCATCTTCAGATTTTCTTCCCTTTTTCTTTTGACAATGTCTCTCAACAACACCTGAAGTTTCTCATACTCATCATCCCAAGTCTGAAAAACTTCAAAGCATGCTACCATAACCTAGGATATAATTTAAGAAAGGAAGTTTATTATTAAAGCATACTTTCACCTTAGTGCCTTGAGGCTGATTTTCTAATATATTAAAACTTACTTTTTCAAATTCTTCATAAGCAACATGCATCAATTTTCTTGTTCCCAATACTTTCAGTAATTGAGAACTCAAGTCTCTTGAAATTGCCTCCACCAAACGCAGTGCCCTCTGAATGGGGTATTTTGTGTTTCGGATCTTTCTCAAATGGGTGAAAATTGCAACAAGGGCCTGCCTTATTTTGTCCAGCTCAGTGGCAGACAGCAAATCATTCAGAGGGAAATCTTTCATCAGAGGATTGTAGTCATTCACAGTTTCTAAAGCCTGTTTTAGACCTGTATTAACAGAGAAATAGTTCATGGTTTTCACATAATAATAAACTTAAATATATCATTACAATGGAATATTTTGAAGTTGCAAAAAACCTAGTGACATAGAAACTTTATGACACTGAAAAAGAACATGTTGCTAACCCAAGTGTGGCTCCATTTTTGCATTTGTGAGACTATGGACCAATTCATATACACTCTAAAGGCAAGGTAGTGGTAGCCTCATAGATTTTGGGATTATTTGGCTTCTATATTATCTAAATATTCCACCAATAACATGTTTAGGAAAACTATAATTTTATTCTTTTTTTTTTATTAAGTCAAATACACATAGATCATGAATACATTTATGCATATGTGGGGTACAATGTGTTGATTTTTTTTTTTTTTTTTTTTTTTTGATAAAGAGCCTCAAGCTGTCACCCTGGAGAGAGTGCCGTGGCATCACAGCTCACAGCAACCTCCAATTCCTGGGCTCAAGCGAGTCTCCTGCCTCTGCCTCCCAAGTAGCTGGGACTACAGGCGCCTGCCACAACGCCCAGCCACTTTTTGGTTGCAGCCGTCATTGTTGTTTGGTGGGCCTGGGCTGGATTCGAACACTCCAGCTTAGGTGTATGTGGCTGGCGCCTTAGCCCGTTGAGCCACAGGCGCCGAGCCTATAATTTTATTCTTGAGAACACCAAAATTTAAATCTTACACCCAACTTCAAGTTAGGTGAATGTGTTACTATGGGCATGGAATCACAAAAGTACTTGGGTCTTATTCTATTTCCTGATTTCCTATGACATAAGATAAAATAAAATACATATTAGGAAAGAAATAAACGTTTTTGGAGGTGTTTAATTAAAAGTATACATTTCAACATAGGGAAAGCCAGGTAGCATGTACAATAGTGATCAAAGATTTTTCCTTGGGGGGTGACACCTGTGGCTCAGTGAGTAGGGCGCTGGACCCATATACCAAGGGTGGCGTGTTCAAACCCGGCCCTGGCCAAACTGCAACAAAAAAATAGCCGGGCATTGTGGCAGGCGCCCATAGTTCCAGCTACTCGGGAGGCTAAGGCAAGAGAATCTCCTAAGCCCAGGAGTCAGAGGTTGCTGTGAGCTGTGATACCACAGCACTCTACCGAGGGCAATAAAGTGAGACTCTGGGGTGGCACCTGTGGCTCAATGGAGTAGGGAGCGAGCCCCATATGCCGGAGGTGGCAGGTTCAAACCCAGCCCTGGGCAAAAACTGCAAAAAAAACAAACAAAAAACCCCCAAAAACATTAAAGTGAGACTCTGTCTCTACAAAAAAAAAAAAAGATTTTTTTCCTTGGAATGTTCTCTCACACTTTTTTTGGGAGGAGAGATAATATATGACAACTATTACATCTTAAGTACTTATTTTACCATGTCTCCTGTGGGCATAGAGCTGCACAGAAATGCCTAACAATCAATAATGCCTGGTATTCAAATATTTGTGTGCTAAGTACATGCTAATGCAACATCACTTACACTGTTCCCCACTCATAAAACTAAATTTATTTTGACCACTTATCAGAGTAGGGAGGAAGACAGAGAAGAAGAGTAAGAGGCTAGTAAAAAAAGGAAGAGAAAGCAGTACTGACCAGCTTCTGCCACAGCCCTGTGGGCAAATAACTTCTGCTTAAACTAAACCAGCTTCCCACCTGGACTGTCAAAAGCACACTTGACTTCATACCAAAAAAGCACAGCCTACCCAAGGAACCAAGCAATTGGGAAACAGGAGGGAAATGCCCAGGGCTCACTATACTCATGTCCAGAAATTATTTTATGTTCTCAAAACCTCTGAAGGGAAAGGTAGGTATGTGGGAAAATAATTTTCATTACCGAGACCTGAGGGAAAGATGAGATATGATGCAAGAGAGAAAGTAGTTAAACAAGATAGTACACCTATTAGTTTTCATCTAAATTATCAAGTAAGATCTCATAAAAGCTACATCAATAACTTACTGATCAGATTATTAGTTCTAGCTGTTACCTGTGTCAGTGTCAAAACTGACAGTGGCATGGAAACGCTTGCCATGTTTCAAGATATCCAGAGTCAGGAGAACTTCTGGGCTCTCTCGTTTTTCTTGGATGCGGTATAGTGCACGTTCCAAGTTCAGCCAAAAACTAATTTCTTGTAAGGCCGTTCCAGATGCAGGATCTCGATCAAGTTTGGTCACCTTTAAAGATCAAATGACATCTAAGGGTATCGCTCTTTAACAAAGGTGAAAGTATGATTAACTAAACACATGCATTATAAATTAGTTTTCAAAGTTCAAGATTTCCTGCCCTGTAAACCAAAAGTGGCTTAATTTGAAATTAAAGGCATGATACTACTAAGATTAATGTTCAATTAAGTATAATGTTTAAATAATCTCAAATTGTACCCTGACCATTCTACCTAGATCAGTACTTGTCTTACACTAAGCAATCCCAGGACCAAGAGGAAGTATCCCTAACGAGTTACCATAGAATTTGTCTCACTGACAAAAACTCAGCCCAATGTTCACCAAGACATTAAAGAGTAACATACTTTACATGATAACTTTCAATACTGTGCTCTTACTTTTTGAATTTCTCGGATCCAGCGGTTAACTCCAGATTGTAACTGATTGAGAAAAGTTGGGTCTTCAACCTTATCTCCAAAGTCTGTGACTTTTGGTTTTTCTCCACGTTCATAACACTGTTTTGCAACATTTGTAATAATTGGATGAATTGGCAAGCTGATCTCTGGAATTTCAATATTTTGCTGCAAGTGAAGGAGTCCCATTTCAAGTTCTGCAATCTTTTTTTCAACTGAAGGAGCCATTTTATCACCGTCCCTAAAAAGATATGAAATACCTCAAAATTTAATGTACTATTTGGTCTCCAAAGAGATTCTATTAATAATGGCTGTCAAATATTAATAATATGCATATTTATTGCCTCAAAGAATTTATATCCTCTTGGTTTACTACTCCCCTTCCAATTCCGGAGTTTTATATCACCCTCCATACTATCTTGTGAACACTGAGTGAAACATGATATTCAAACCATAGAAAGAAAAATGGTTTTTACCTGTCTGCCTTGCCAGACTCTCTGATATAGGACTTAAAAAATGGAGCCACCGCGTTGCTAATGAAGGAGTGCAACGTTTCATAGGGCGAATCTTCACTGAGTGTGAGGACTCGAAGTTGAGAAGATACTGGTTTATCTGCATCAATTACAGGAGTACGTTTAATGAATGCCAAGCTAAAAAGAAAGCAAAAAAAGAAATCAGAACAAAGAATCTCATTCTTAATTAGTCTTATTAATTTTAAAAATCATATTAAGACTAAATTTTTGCTTGCTTTTCTACTAGTGAAATGAACTGCTTGTCTGTCTTTACTTACTATGTGAGAACTAGTGAATCGATGTTATGGTTGTAGCATGTGACCATGAAACCAAGAAAAGTTAACTTGTCTCATATGGGAGTCTAATAAATAATCTTTGCCTAAAACTAACCTGCCCTAGCAAATTATAAGCCACAAAGGACTTAAATCTTATACTAATTTGCACCACTTATTTATTGCACTAAGTCAGATATCAGCTTCATCAAATAAAAGTTGCTTACAGATCAGAGTGAGAAGAGGGCATTCCAGGCCCTCCTCAACATGGCTCTAACCAACTCTTCCAGTTTACCTCCTTCCCCATCCCAAGAAAACACTTAAACTAGATGTCCTATTACCTAAACATGTGCTTTGTCTCTCTGCTTAAGAAATTCATATTCTTCTTGGGTGCGGGACACAACTTCAAGAGGCACTCTCCCTAACAAATGCAAATACTGTAACCTAGTTGTCTGTACACTCACATTAACCTGAAATTAAAGAAAAACAAACAAACAGAAATTCATATTCATTTGCTGAAATTCTAACCCTCAAAACTCAATTCCATGGGCGGTGCCTGTGGCTTAGTGAGTAGGGCTCTGGCCCCCTATACTGAGGATGGTGGGTTCAAACCAGGCCCTGGCCAAATTGTAACAAAAAAACAGCCGGGCGTGGTGGTGGGCACCTGTAGTCCCAGCTACTCGGGAGGCTGAGGCAAGAGAATCACCTAAGCCCAAGAGCTGGAGGTTGCTGTGAGCTGTGATGCCACTGCACTCTACCGAGGGTGACAAAGTGAGACTCTGTCTCTAAAAAAAAAAGAAACTCAATTCCAGGTGATGTCTTCATGAGTCTTCTGTAATCTCTCCAATCTCCATGCTTCCATGGTATTTTGCCAACTATTAAGTTAGTTGTATACCTGTCAATCATTCTCCCAGAGACCACAATTTTCTTGGGAACAGGAACCAGATTTTATTTCTTTGGCGATCACTCTGTATCAACTGCTACACCTCACGCATGACAGGCACTCAAAGTTGGTTAAATCAATGGCTCCAAGATAATTAATATTTTAATCTTCCAGTTTGCCAGTCAGTACTTTCTATAGTCTCTCTCTTTTATCAGTACTTTATATATTATACTTCATATTACTCTAAAAAGTCAATGAAGCTTTTCTGATACAAAACTTTGAGAAGAAACCAAGTTACAATAGTTTTCTTGCTGAAAATGTATACCCTGAATCTCATCATGAAGAAATACCAGACAGACAGAACTGAAGGATGTTCCATAAAACCAGTGGTTTGGAGGACAGAAGAATGGCCAAAAACATGTGAAAAAATACTCATCATCTCTAATTATCAAAGAAATGCAAATCAAAATTTTATCACCTAACCCCAGTGAGAATAGCCCACATCATGTGGTCCCAAAGCAGCAATTGGTTGGCGCAGACAGAAGGAATACTCATGCACTGTTGGTGGGACTGCAAACTAGTATAGCCTCTATGGAAAAACCTATGCAGATTCCTCAAAGAACTAAAAACAGGCGGTGCGCCTGGCTCAGCCGCTAGAGCGCCAGCCACACACACTGAAAGTGGCAGGTTCAAGCCCGGCCCAGGCCTCCTAAACAACAATGACAACTGCAACCAAAAGATAGCCAGGCAGCTTGAGACTCTGCCTCAAAATAAAAACGAACTAAAAGTAGGCCTACTATTTGATCTTGCAATCCCATTACTAGGCATTTATCCAAATAAAAAAAAGACATTTTACCGCAGGAACATTTGTACTTGAATGTTCGCTGAGGTCACAATCACAAAGATGCGGACACGGCTCGGCGCCTATGGCTCAACGGGCTAAGGCGCCAGCCATGTACACCTGAGCTGGCGGGTTCGAGTCCAGCCTGGGCCCATCAAACAACAATGACAGCTGCAACCAAAAAATGGCCAGGCATTGTGGCGGGTGCCTGTAGTCCCAGCTACTTGGGAGGCGGAGGCAAGAAACTCGCTTGAGCCCAGGAATTGGAGGTTGCTGTGAGCTGTGATGCCCATGGCACTCTATCCAGAGTGACAGCTTGAGGCTCTGTCTCAAAAAAAAAAAAAACAAAGATGTGGACACAACCCAAGTGCCCATTAACACGTGAATGGATTAATAAACACACACTATGGAATCCTATTCAACTATAAAAAGATGGAGATTTTGCATCCCTTTTAACAATGTGCATAGATTTGGAGAACATTCACCTAAAATTGGAAAAACAAGTACCAATCATTGGTACTTAATACCAATTTGAAACTAGGAGATTAACAATTACAGACTCACACAGAGAAAGGGGGACGCAGGGAGGGAGTTTGGTAGCCTTCCACTAAATGGGTACAAAGTATAGATTATGTGTAAGCTCCCTGGGTGTAGGACGAGGCTACAGCTCTGACTTTAATCTTTCATGTGTAAATTATATAACCTAATGAATTGAACCTTTATATTAATCTGAAATAAAAAATAAAACAGGCTTGGTGCTTGTGGCTCAAGCAGCTAAGGTGCCAGCCACATACACCTGAGCTGGCGGGTTCGAATCCAGCCCGGGCCCACCAAACAACAATGATGGCTGCAACCAAAAAATAGCTGGGCATTGTGGCGGGTGCCGGTAGTCCCAGCTACTTGGGAGGCAAAGGCAGGAGAATTGCTTGACCCCAGGAGTTGGAGGCTGCTGTGAGCTGTGATGCCACGGTACTCTACCCAGGGCGATAGCTTAAGGCTCTGTCACAAAAAAACATAAAAATAAAATAAAACAACCACCCCCTACTGATTTGTACTTGTTAAAAATAAGGCTGAATTACTGCTACAGATTAAAGAAGATTAGGAAGATAGGAAAACTAAAGGCAAAGTGTGATCCTGGATTGGATTCTGAATTGGAAGAAATTGCTACAAAGGGCATTATTAAGAAAATTTGAACATGTACTGTAATTAGAGAATAGTATAGCAATATTACATTTCCTAAATTAATAATAATACTGAGGCTGTGAATTAGAATGTCTTTGTTCTTAGGAAGTATACGCTGAAGTATTTTAGGAATAAAGGAACATGATGCCTACACTTAACTGGGGAAATGACAATGTAAAGTACCAAATGTAAACTACTGATATCAGGGAGGTCTATATACTATTTATGTGACTCCTCTATAACTTTGAAATTATCTCTCAAAAAGTTTAAAGAAAAAAATGCAGAATCAATTATAACATTCACATATGTAAATCTGGATATGTCTACTGGCATATAAATTGGTACAACCTGTCTGGAAGGTGAGAAATCTGATAATATGCATCAAAACCATACTGATCGTTGGCATCTGAACTAGTAATGCTATTTTTAGGAGTTACACAAAAAAGAATCAGAGGGCTCGGCATCCGTAGCACAGTGGTTATGGCACCAGCCACATACACTGAGGCTGGCAGGTTCAAATCTAGTCCAGGCCAGCTAAACAACAATGACATCTGCAACAAAAAATATCCGGGCATTGTGGTGGGCGCCTATAGTCCCAGCTACTTGGGAGGCTCAGGCAAGAGAACTGCTTAAGCCCAAGAGTTTGAGGTTGCTGTGAGCTGTGATGCCATGGCACTCCACTGAGGGTGACATAGTGGGACTCTGTCTCAAAAAAAAAACCCAAAAAACAAAAACCAAAAAACAGACGTATATAGAATGTTCAGTAGTTACTTGTAATAATAAAAAATCAAATGTAGTCATCCTTCAGTATCATCAAGAGAATGGTACCAGTACTCCTTTGGGATACCAAAATCTAAAGCTGCTCAGTTCTTTATATAAAATGGCACAGTATTTGCATACAACGTATACACATCCTTGCGTATACTTTAATCATCTCTACTTAAAATGCCCAATACAATGTAAATGCTATATAAATAGCTGTTATGCTATACTTGTATTATTTTTTTATTATAATATTTATTTATTGTTTTTTTCCTGAATATTTTCCATCCATGGTTGACTCTCCAGATACAGAACCCTTTGACACAGAGAGCCAACCATAATCTGAGAGAATTATTAGATATGTTAAGTACATTTTTTTTTTTTTGAGACAGACCCTCAAGCTGTCACCCTGGAGAGAGTGCTGTGGCATCACAGCTCACAGCAACCTCCAATTCCTGGGCTTAAGCGAGCCTCCTGCCTCTGCCTCCCACGTAGCTGGGACTACAGGCACCCACAACATCGCCCGGCCTTTTTTTGGTTGCAGCCGTCATTGTTGTTTGGCGGGTCCGGGCTAGATTCGAACCCTCCAGCTCAGGTGTACGTGGCTGGCGCCCTAACCCATTGAGCCACAGGCGCCGAGCCGATATGTTAAGTACATTATAGCTCAAACGTAAGGTAGATGCTATGATATAGCAATTAAAAGAAAAATATTTCAGAATTTATATTGACTTGGAAATCTTCCTAATTTGAAGACATGAAATCAAAGATAAGATACTAAATTTAAAGAGCAGAAATCTTTTTGAGTATTTTCTTAATGTGTTTGTCTGAGTCAATTTAGATTCACATTAATTCTCACAAATTTATAATCTGAGATGTGGCATAGTCATTACTCACCTATTAGACTTAACTCCATAATGAATGTCTATGTTGATGTTATAGGAAATGAATTCTTTTTCTTCTTCTCCTTCATCGCCAACATCCTCTAAAAATCATAATAAATATTATATTAAATTCATATCAATATTTCCAATTTCTTATTTATCAACTGCTTAGAGAATTATATTCTTCACCACCACCTCCCCATTTAAATCCCTATACAACTTGGTGCTCCCTATTTTTCCCTTCCTACCCATTTCTTCTGACTTCTGACTCGGTCACTTATTTGCCGTGTGATCCTGGACAAGGTGGTTAATTCTCCGCACTTCCACTTCCTTGTCTGGAAAACAGGGTGGTAATGGCATGCCTGGGGGTTGCTGGAAGGATGACTGAGTTGACGCACGTGACGTGTTGGAGCAGGGCCTGGCTGTGGGCAGTGCTAGCTTGTGCTGGCTATGGCTATGTTCTCATCATCCCTGTAGTGTCATCCCCTGTGCTCTGAACACATTAAGACACTTTCCACCCCTGCCCCCAAGTATAGTCTGCTTAGTTGTTCACTTAGCAGTGAATGTGAGACAGGCATTTTACTAAGCACATTACATATATCAACATTAAGGGCTGGGCACGGTGGCTCATGCCTAAAATCCTAGCACTCTGAGAGGTCAAGGTGGGTAGATTGCCTCAGCTCATGGGTTTGAGACTAGCCTGAGCAAGAATGAGACCCTGTCTCTAAAAATACCTGGGTGTTGTGGCATGCATCTGTTGTCCCAGCTACTCAGGAGGCTGAGGCAAGAGACTCACTTAAGCCCAAAGAGTTTGAGGTTGCTGTGAGCTATGATGCCATGGCATTCTATGGAGGACAACAAAGTAAGACACACACACACACACACACACAATGTATCACATTTAACTGTAAGGGTTGGGAATGACTATTATTATCCCCGTTTTCCTGGTAAAAGACTATAAGTAAATTGCTCACATACACTTGAGTGGAAAGCAACAAGTATAACAATTCAAAAGTCCCAGCTCCTCACTGGTATGTAGTTTGACCTGTGTTCTTCAGAGCCAGGTGCAGGGCAAACCTCAATCAAAAACACTGCTATTGAGAAACACCCCCAGGGGTCACTGAGAGGCATTCCTATAGCTTTCCCCCCTGCTCATTTGTCAGACTCTGCTCCCTGACCTTTCAGAAGGGCAGACTCCACACAGCACAACACTCTGCTGTCACTCTGCTGTCAACACAGTAGTCATTTTTAAAAACTTACTGGAATTTGGGGGCCAAAGGGAACAAGTAAATAAAAATTTACTGGAATTTAGTAAGATACCCTTAAGATGCATGTGAACCAAATTTCTTTTTTGAGACAGTCTCACTTTGTTGCCCTTGGTAGAGTGCCGTGGAATCACAGCTCACAACAACCTCAAACTCTTGGGCTCAAGTGATACTCTTGCCTTAGTCTTCCAAGTAGCTGGGACTGTAGGCATCCGCTACAATGCTTGGCTTTTTTTTTTTTTTTTTTTTTATTGTTGGGGATTCATTGAGGGTACAAGAAACCAGGTTACACTGATTGCATTTGTTGGGTAAAGACCCTCTTACAATCGTGTCGCCTGGCTATTTTTTTTAAAGACGAGGTCTCACTTTAGCTCGGGATGGTCTCAAACTCCTGAGCTCATGCAATCCACCGGTCTCGGCCTCCCAGAGTGCTAAGATTACAGGAGTGAGCCACTGCACCCAGCCCAAATTTCTAAATAATTAAAAATCAAAATTAAAATAAAGTTTGGGCATGATGGCTCACATCTGTAATACTAGCCCTCTAGGAGGCTGAAGTAGGTGGATCACCTGAACTCAGGAGTTTGGACCAATTTGAATAAAATCAAGACCCTGTCTCTACTAAAACGGTAGGAGCCTATTTCCCAGATAGTTGGGAGGCTGAGGCATGGGGATAGCTTGAGCCCAAGAGTTTAAGGTAGTGCTGTGAGCTAGAATGCAATGGTACTCTACCCAGGTCACGGAGTGACACTCTGTTTCAAAAAAAAAAAAAAAAAATCAAAACTAAAATAAAAATGTGTAACAAAGGAAAATGATCCAAACCTCTACATCTAGTACTAATTCACCAGGTGCCTAAACATAGTCAAATTATCTTTGCAATGATATACTATATGAAATGTGTGTTAGCAAAAATTATCATTTATGGATTAAATTTTTTTTTTTTTGAGACAGAGTCTCACTATGTTGCCCTCAGTAAAGTGCTGTGGCGTCACAGCTCACAGCAACCTCAAACTCCTGGGCTTAAGTGATTCTCTTGCCTCAGTCTCCTGACTAGCTCGGACTACAGACACCAGCCACAATGCCTGCCTAATCTACAGATTAATTTAACTTGATTATTTTATACATGGTTCACCTTCACTTTTAAGACATGATATAATAGAAATGGCAGTAGCTGGGCGGTGCCTGTGGCTCGGTGGGTAGGGCACTGGCCCCATACACCGAGGGTGGCAGGTTTGAACCCGGCTCTGCAACAAAAAATAGCCAGGTGTTGTGGTGGGCGCCTGTGGTCCCAGCTACTTGGGACACTGAGGCAAGAGAATTGCCTAACTCCAGGAGTTGGAGGTTGTTATGAGCTGTGACACCACAGCACCCTACAAAGGGTGACAAAGTGAGACTCTGTCTCTAAAAAAAAAAATGAATAAATAAAATAAAAAACTAAAAATGGGCAGTAAAGAGGGAGTAGAGTATAAATTAGGTGATTTGTAATATTTATTTAAGCACTAAAAACTATGAAATCTGGATGTATAGGGCCTGAGCAAAAGCAATTATTTGGGCTTGGTGCCTATAGCTCAAGTGGCTAAGGCGCCAGCCACATACACCAGAACTGGCAGGTTTGAATCCAGCCTGGGCCTGCCAAACAACAACTACAACCAAAAAATAGCCAGGCGTTGTGGCAGGTGCCTGTAGTCCCAGCTACTTGGGAGGCTGAGGCAAGAGAATCCCTGAAGCCCAGGAGCTGGAGGTTGCTGTGAGCTGTGATGCCACGGCATTCTACTCAGGGCAACAGCTTGAGGCTCTGTCTCAAAAAAAAAAAAGCTACTATTTGCTTTGTTATTAATAGTTTTCTTAAGAGATAAATATAAAATTCATACTAAAGAGCATAAAATATTAGTGTATCTACTACGATGACAACAATTCTCACAAATTATTGTCTTTGGTATAATTTTAGGAAAGAAAAGGAGTAGGTGGCAGAACATTCCAGGATGCCAGGTACTTCCTATTTTTGTACATGCCCATTAAAAACTCCTCAACAAGTCAACTGAATTTTCTAACCACTCAAATATGGTCACATCACAAGAGAAATCATACTGCCTGAAATCAGCCACACGTTATGATTGCAATCTGTAAAATACAAACATATGGATAAAAAAACATAAAGAAATATTCCCAAATTGAAATTATCAGGGTAGTGAGACTGTGAAATATTTTCTCCCTCAATTTTCTGAACATTCAATAATACTGTTGTTCTACGATTTACATAAAATGTTACAGAAATAATACCCACGTAATATATAAAAAATAAAAGCAACAATCTATAATCACCAAAAGAAATCATGTGAGATGCAGCGTCTCACTGTGTTGCCCAGGCTGATCTCAAACTCTCGTGGCTCAAGCAATTCTCCAAAGTAGTTAGGATTGTGGGTACACAGCTATAATATGTTATCTTCAAATCATTCCTTCCCCCCAGATAAAGACTCATCCATCAATACAAATGAAATCACATAGAAAACCTGCAGTCTAGACACGGCATCCAAGCATATTGCCTGCACTTCCTAATGCAAACAGGGTTAAGGGAAGGAGGCATCATTCCAAGCGATGAGTCATGGCTGTGTGGCAAATGCTCCAGTTCTGCACTAGGAATACTGCAATGCAGTAGAATGCTGCTTTGGCTAAAGAAGGCACACCCAATGACATAATCCTCAGACAATGATAATGCAAATAGATATTCCTCCCCTGCTCTGTTAAATTTTAACTTTTCTTGATGACAATTTATGGAAGTTATTATTAATTACTCATAGTATACATTTTGAATTAGTCTTTTTTATACATGTTCTCTATAAATACAGGGATCAGATGAAGTCTGTATTTAAAAATGGGAGTATATTTGACTCCCATTTATAGTTACACTCCTATTGGAAGTTATAGACCCAATTTTACATATATATATGTAAAATATATTGTATATTGTATATTTTACTTATATAACGTATTACATTATTATATAAACTGCTATCAAATAATTTAAACTTTTGCCTCTCTATAAATTACATCTCTGTAACTTATTACACTTTCCAAATAATAGAAATTTAACATTCTACTTCTGTAGAAGCATTTAAAAAAAATTGCTTAGAGGAAGAAAGATACTTGATTGTTAATTTTTAATAACAAAGAAGTCACTGATTCTGTTGTACCTAAAAGCTTTATATACAAACACAATCTGCATGTTTTATCAGGTAATATCACTTTCAGTAAAGTCTGAATCAGTTTCCTGCTGTTAGATAAAGTTCTTGGTTAATACAGTTAATACATAATAGACCAATATAGTTCATACAGTTAAAGAATCAAAGTACCAATACAGAAAGAATTGGGCCCGTTTCATGAGTGCCTTTGCTACAAATTATACTGATACATATTACAAAGACTTGCGGACACTTTGGTTAACTTCTGAGAATTTACTGAATTTTTAGAGATTTTTAGTTCAAAATGGGATTAAGCACCAATCTGTGTATACTTCCTTTTTTTTTTTTTTTTAAAGAGATAGAGTCTCACTCTATTGCCCTCACTAGAGTGCTGTGTTGTCACAGCTCACAGCAACCTCCAACTCCTGGGCTTAGGTGATTCTCTTGCCTCAGCCTCCTGAGTAGCTGGGACTATAGGTGCCCACCATAATGCCCAGCTATTTTTTGTTGCAGTTTGGCCGGGGTGGGCTGGAAACCACCACCCTCGGTATTTGGGGCCAGTGGCCTACTCATTGAGCCACAGGCGCCACATAATCTGTGTATACTTCTATTGAAAGACTAGTTTAATGTATTTCAAACTACTGGTAATTTGTACCATTATACTGTGAATTAAGTGAGCATTATGTCTTATTTAAGAAAATAAAAAAAGGTCCAAGTCAAATTACCTTAAGAATTACACCACCCTCTCCTGAGCAGACCCTCATGCTTCCACAACGTGTAGTGAGCAGCAATCCGGAAAGAAGAGAGCAGACTGGTGGGGTAGACAATGAGGCTGCTGCCTCTTGCACCTGATCCTCCCCTCATTTACTCTTCCTTCTCAACTTTTTTCCAGACACATAGCATGTTTCTTCTCCATCTTGAGGGCAAACCATTCATTTCCTGTGGCTTGCATACACTATCAAGTTACTTATTATGTGTTGCTGGTTCTCTTTTTTATTTTTTATTTTCTTTTTCCCTGTTAAAATCTAAAACCTACTAATACCACATTATTTTGGTATTATATTTGATCACTGTCATCTATGTCCTCTCATATTTCCCTCATGTGGTTGCTTCGGTTTTCCCCTTTTTCTGTCTCTGGTGCTTTCTCTTGTCACCAGGTCACCTGCCTTTTGTCCTCCTGAGGAGTCATGACTTCTCTGCTACAACCACTGCCTCCTGAGGTGCAAGGCTAAGAACATGGTTAGACAGTTTGAATTTTCTCCTTAATCCAAAGACGTCCCTGGTAACATCATTAGCAGTATAAAGGGAACATTAAACCCTATATAATAACCTGTACATAATGTACAAAAACATGGAATTCATTTTGATATTTCCAGAAAAAAAAGAATACAAAACTAGTAAGTTATTACTACCCAAAGTACTTAAGATTAGCAGTTTTTAAGTTAACACTAATTCAAAGGAAATAACTGATATGAAATAGATTAAAACAAACACTTCCATTTTAATACATACGAGGGAACTATAGGGAGATTAGATTTTTGGTTTCAGAATACTCCTTAGAACATCTTTTTCCTAACTGGGTCTTAAAATCCTGGGGTTTCAGTTTCCTCATTCATGAAAGGCGAGGGTTGGACAATCTCTCCTGATGCTTCCAACCTAACATTCTATAATACTGATCAACAATTTCTATCCATCTTCACTTTTTTTTTTTTTTTAAGGGATAGGGTCTTGCTATGTTGCCCAGGCAGGCTGGAGTGGAGTGGCTATTCACAGGTACCATCATAGCTCTCTACAGATTTAAACTCCTGGGCTCAAGTAATTCGCCCACCTCAGCCTCCTGAATAGCTGGGACTATAGGCATGTGCCATGGTGGCTGGCTCATCTTTACTTTTTAGAAAGAAGTGATTACTGGGGCGGGGCCTGTAGCTCAGTGGGTAGGGTGCCGGCTCCATATACCGAGGGTGGCAGGTTCAAACCTGGACCCCGGACAAACTGCAACAAAAAATAGCTGGACGTTGTGGTGGGCACCTGTAGTCCCAGCTACTCAGGAGGCTGAGGAAAGAGAATTGCCTAAGGCCAGGAGTTGGAGGTTGCTGTGAGCTGTGATGCCACAGCACTCAACTGAGGGCAATAAAATGAGACTCTGTCTCTAAAAAGAAAAAAAAAAGGAAGGGGAGAGCAGAGAGAGAAAGAATAAGGGAGGGGTGGGGAAAGGAAGAGCAGAGAGAGGGAAGGAGCGAGGGGGGTGGGGTCTTGGTGTGTGCCACCCCTTTTGGGGGCAAAACACAATTGTAAGAGGGACTTTACCTAACAAATGCAATCAGTGTAACCTGGTTTCTTGTACCCTTGATGCATCCCCAACAATAAAAAAAAGAAGTGATTACTGTTTTCCCTTTGCTGTACATAAATTTCATTTACTATGTTACATTGTACATTCAAATTCATCTTGCTGCAGATTGATTTGTCCTATAAAGGGTGTAGGGTCCTACCTATAGCATGTCAGCATGAGATGATGAGAACCTAAGTTAGTAGATTCCTTCCTGTTATAAGACAGTATGGTTTTATAGAAAAATGTGTCCTGGCTCAGCGCCCATAGCTCAGTGGTTACGGCACCGGCCACATACACCCGGGCTGGCGTGTTCGAACCTGGCCTGGGCCTGCTAAACAACAATGACAATTGCAACAAAAAAAATATAGCCAGGCATTGTAGCGGGTGCCTGTAGTCCAGCTACTTGGGAGGCTGAGGCAAGAGAATCACTTAAGCCCAAGAGTTTGAAGTTGCTGTGAGCTGTGACACCACAGCACTCTACCAAGGGCAACATAGTGAGAATCTGTCTCAAAAAAAAAAAAAAAAAGAAAAAGATAAATGTGTCCTGTTAATCATTTTATTGTCCATGGGGGTTGGGGGAGGTGAGGGCAAAGCAAAGACCAGAAATAAATACTAAACTTTTTTTTTTTTCTGTAGAGACAGAGTCTCACTTTATCACCCTCTGTAGAGTGGTGTGGCGTCACACAGCTCACAGCAACCTCCAACTCCTAGGCTTAGGCGATTCTCTTGCCTCAGCCTCCCAAGTAACTGGGACTACAGGCGCCCACCACACGCCCAGCTATTTTTGTTTGTTTGTTTTGCAGTTCAGCGGAGGCCGGGTTTGAACCTGCCACCTTCAGTATATGGGGCCGGCGCCCTACTTGCTGAGCCACAGGTGCCACCCAATAAATACTAAATTTTTTGTTTATCAGTCTACTACTTCCCTTCATCCTTTAGGAAAATGAAATCTTTAGAAAAATAATATTTTTTTGAGACAGAGTTTTACTTCAGTTCACAGCAACCTCAAACTCTTTGGCTCATGCAATCTTCCTGCCTCAGCCTCCCAAGTAGCTAGGACTACAGGCATGCACCACCATGCTCAGCTAATTTTTTTTATTTTTAGTAGAGATAGGATCTTGCTTTGCTCAGGCTGGTCTTGAACTCCTGACCTCAAGTGATCCTCCTGGCTTGGCCTTCCAGAGTGCTAGCATTATAGGCTTGAGCCACTGTGCCTGGCCAGCAAAGTAATTTTATTTATTTATTTATTTATTTGAGACAGAGCCTCAAGCTGTCACCCTGGATAGAGAGCCATGGCATCACAGCTCACAGCAACCTCCAATCCTGGGCTCAAGCGAGTCTCTTGTCTCCGCCTCCCACGTAGCTGGGACTATAGGTGCCCACCACAACACCCGGCCATTTTTTGGTTGCAGCCACCATTGTTGTTTGGTGGGCCCAGGCTGGATTCGAACCCGCCAGCTCAGGTGTACATGGCTGGTGCCTTAGCCCATTGAGCCACAGTGCAGAGCCCAGTAAAGTAATTTTAAACCCCCCACAAAACATTCCCCATAAAATTTTCTACACCACTATATCTCTATGAAATCGAATACTGTATATTGTTCTAGTTTTCTTTCACATTCCAGTCCTTCACCATCTCTGCACTTATGAAGAGAAGATGAAATCCCTAAATTACCATCTCAGGGAAAAAAAACTGTAACTCCAAATGTAAGCATTCACCAAAGCCACTAATTTCAGTCATAAAGCAAAGTTCCAAGCTTTAAAAACTTGAATATAAGAAAAAAAACCCACATTCATGCAAATAAACCAGCCAACTCAGGACCTGGTCCCAGTTTGGTCATACACAAGCTGAAGAAGCTTAGACAAGCAAAGGAAGCATCAGCCCATCAGCTGCGAATCTGAATCAAAGCATACCTATCACTGTATGTTCCCACCACAGGAAAGACCACCCAACCTCTCCTGGTAATAAAATGTAACTAAAAAATGCATTTCATGTAGAAAGTGTTACAAAAATGTCATTAACAGGCTCGGCGCCTGTGGCTCAACAGGCTAAGGTGCCAGCCATGTACACCAGAGCTGGCGGGTTCGAATCCAGCCCGGACCCGCCAAACAACAATGACGGCTGTAACCAAAAAATGGCCGGGCGTTGTGGTGGGCGCCTGTAGTCCCAGCTACTTGGGAGGCGGAGGCAGGAGACTCGCTTGAGCCCATGAGTTGGAGGTTGCTGTGAGCTGTGAAGCCACAGAACTCTATCCAGGGTGACAGCTTGAGGCTCTGTCTCAAAAAATAAAATAAAATAAAATAAAAAATGTCATTAACAATGTAAAATGTCTAATTAAGTAAGGAGTACCCATTTGTCACAATTTTATAAATACAGTAGGAAGAAGATAATTTCCTACAGGCCAGGGATTAAAGAAAGGAGATTTCAATCTTTTTTTAAGTTAGTCAGATTTAGCAGTAAGGAGCTGTATGCCAACTCTCTTGACATTAATGTTGATATTTGCTTTTTTCTTTTTTGAGACAGAGCCTCAAGCTGTCACCCTGGGTAGAGTGTCGTGGCATCACAGCTCACAGCAACCTCCAATTCCTGGGCTCAAGCGAGTCTCCGGCCTCCGCCTCCCAAGTAGCTGGGACTACAGGCGACTGCCCCAACACCTGGCCTTTTTTTGTTTGCAGCCGTCATTGTTGTTTGGCAGGCCCGGGCTGGATTCGAACCCGCCAGGTCAGGTGTACAGGGCTGTCACCTTAGCCCGTTGAGCCACAGGTGCTGAGCCTTCTCTTTTTATTTTTACTATTTTATTAGTTTTTTAGAGACGGAGTTTTATTTTGTTCTCTTTTTAAAATGAGGAGCTATAATATAACATTCCCTCTCCCTACAACTAATTCTTCACTATCAAAATGAGCTGATATGTGTAGGGTGTTGGCCATATACACCCAGGCTGACGGGTTCGAACCCAGCCCCGGCCAGCTAAACAATGACAACTTCAACAACAACAACAAAATAAATAAAAAGTTGGGCGTTGTGGAGGCACCTGTAGTCCCAGCTACTTGGGAGGCTGCGGCAAAAGAATGGCTTAAGCCCAAGAGTTTGAGGTTGCTGTGAGTTATGACATCATGGCACTCTACCATAGCCACAAAATGGGACTCTGTCTCCACAAAAAAAAAAAAAATAGTAAATAAATAAATAAAATAGAATTTACAGCCTTGAGTAATATGCTTTTTTTTTTTTTCTTTTTTTTTTTGAGACAGAGTCTCACTCTATTGCCCTGGGTAGAGTACAGCAGCAGCAGCATCATAGCTCTCTGCAACCTCAGACTCCTGGGCTCAAACAATCCTCCTGCCAACCTCCCAAACAGTTGGGACTATAGGCACATACCACCAGGCCTGGCTAATTTTTCTTATTTTTGATAGAGACAAGGTCCTGCTATGGGCCAGGGTGGTCTCAAACTCTCCTAAGCTCAAGGTAATCTTTGAGCCTTAGGATCCCAAAATGCTGGGATTACAAGTATGAGCCATAGTACCTGATCTTGTAATGCTGTATTTTACCAAAAGGTTACAACTATGTGGTATAGCTTTAAAAAAAGAATGTACATAGCTTTATATAAAATAATTCTACATTCAATTATGAGTGTTTGGAAATGTCTTTCCATTAAAAAAAAGTATCAGAGGATAAAATAACTAGAAGCAAAAGCAGTTTCTCCTGTTTATTAAATAAATCACATGACTTCATCATTGGTAATAGTTTTTCTTTTCTTTTCTTTTTTTTTTTTTTTTTCAGATAGGATCTCACCTCTTTCCCAGTGGTATGAGTGCTGAGGCATCATCATGGCTTACTGCAACCTCAAACTCTAGGGCTCAAGTGACCCTCCTGCCTCAGTCTCCTAAATAGCAGGGACTAAAAGTGTGTGCCATCACACCAAGCTAATTTTTCCACATATATGTATGTATGTGTGTGTGCGTGTGTGTGTGCATATATATATATATATACATGTATATATATACATATACATATTTATATATGTGTATATATATTTTTTGGGGGGGCGGGGGTAGAGCTAGGGTCTTGCCATGTTGCTCAACTGATCCTCCCGCCTCAGCCTTCCAAAGTGCTAGGACTATAGGCATGAACCACCATGCCTGGTTAGGTGGTAGTCTTTATTTAGTTTAAACAATTCAGAACTGTTTGCTATATTAATGCAAGCCTACCTTTTCACTGTAATTAACTATTGGTTGCACATATTTGATTTAATGTATAAGACTAACTCATAAAAACCACACAGAAGAAATCCCTCCTACCAAGGACTAAATTGTCCTAGTGTAGCCAGGATGCTAATAAGACCAATGAGATTTTATATATATAATAAACTTGAATTAATTTTTAAATCTTCTGTTAAATTTTTATAAACAAAAATGAATTGCAGACAGGTTGAAATGTTAGAAATACTTCAGGGATTCTTATAAATACAGGAATGAGGTAGGACTTCAATTTAAGATAATCTCACTCCTTACTCAACTTTCAAAAGTGCAAGTCATTATGGAGCCAGTATTTGGATGCCTGGATATTTGTTTTGCTGCAAAGAAGAGAACATACCCATAAAGAAAATACAGAGATAATTTGTACTAGACAGTGTACTACATAAATACACCCCCTACCAATAATTTTAATAAAGTTCAATTCTAAGATGTCTGAGAAAAGTGAATTATTGATAATCACTTTAGAAGCAAAGAATAAAACTTTTTTTCATAAAAAAAAAAAATTACGAGCCAAGGTAAAATAAGAACACTGATTTCAATACATAAACTGTGCAATAAAAAGATGATGGAGAATTAGCCATGGTGGCTTGGTGCCCATAGTTCACTGGTTAAGGTTGCTGGCCACATATGCATGGGGGCTGATGGGTTCAAACCTGGCCTGGGCCTGCTAAACAACAATGAGAATAGCCAGGCATTGTGCTGGGCACCTGTAGTCCCAGCAACTTGGGAGGCTTAGGCAAGAGAATCGCTTAAGCCCGAGAGTTGGAGGTTGCTGTGAGCTATGATTTCACAGTACTCTACCAAGGGCGACATAGTGAGATTCTGTCTCAACCAAAACAAACAAACAAACAAACAAAAAACAGAATTAGCCATGGTCAAACTACTCAAAATAACTTAAAAAATCCAGATTAAAATGTATTTTGGGGCGGTGCCTGTGACTTTGTGAGTAGGGCGCAGACTCCATATACCAAGGGTGGTGGGTTCGAACCTGGCCCTGGCCAAATTGCAACAAAAAAATAGCCAGGCGGCTCAGTGCCTGTGGCTCAAGCGGCTAAGGCGCCAGCCATGTACACCTGAGCTGGCGGGTTCGAATCCAGCCCAGGCCCGCCAAACAACGACAGCTGCAACCAAAAAATGGCCAGGCGTTGTGGCGGGTGCCTGTAGTCCCAGTTACTTGGGAGGTGGAGGCAAGAGACTCGCTTGAGCCCAGGAGTTGGAGGTTGCTGTGAGCTGTGATGCCACAGCATTCTATCCAGGGTGACAGCTTGTGGCTCTGTCTAAAAAAAAAAAAAAAAAAAAAAATAGCCAGGCGTTGTGGCCCCAGCTACTCAGGAGGCTGAGGCAAGAGAATCTCCTAAGCCCAAGAGCTAGAGGTTGCTGTCAGCTGTAACACCACAACACTCTACCGAGGGCGACAAAATGAGACTGTCTCTCTAAAAAAAAAAAAAGTATACAATATTGTATAAGTCTTGAAAAATGAACAGAACTGTAACACACTCAACAGGAATCTGCGGTCATTGTTATAAGGGGCACAAAACTTGTGGCCTCCCTATGAACAATTCCCTACATGTGAAGAAGAAAAAACTTTTTAAATGTATATGGTGAGTATATGGGTGATCACTGTATATTCTTTTCAACTGTACACTATGTTTGAAAAATTGGCTAATAAAATACTGAAAAATTAAAAAAAGAAAAAGAAAAATGACCAGAAAGACATATACCAAAATGCTGACAGTGGTTGTATCTGGGTTGAAGGATTCCAGGTGACTTTTATTTTATTTGTATAAATTCTCTACAATGGGTATTTTGTTTGGAAAAAAGATGTAAGTTAAAAATAAATTTTTGAACACTTAATGGTTTCTATGCAGGAATAACAGTAAACAGTCCTAAACAACATTAATACTCTATAGATGCTGGAAAGGGTTATTTGCTTTGAACATTCCATGTGGATCTAAGAAAAATATTCTTGTGCACTTTCCTGACCTCGGGCAGAAACTAAGGCTACAGTGAAGCATCTTCTGAGTAAACACAGACTTTGAAAGAAACAAACTATCAGAAAGAAACACAGTGTGTGTGCTAAGGCTTGAGCAGACAGTATAGGTGCTTTTAATGACAGAACCATTCAATTTGTTTTTTTTAAAATTATAACAAGCTTATTGGCAAGCATGTTCCAATAATATCCATTACCTTCGTGCTAAGCTTAAATTTTTTTTCTCTTTTTTTGTAGAGACAGAGTCTCACTTTATGGCACTCGTCACACAGCTCACAGCAACCTCCAACTCCTGGGCTTAGGCGATTCTCTTGTCTCAGCCTCCCGCTAAGCTTAACATTTACTTTGACATCATTCCTGGGTTCCTAGATGGATGTGCCACACCCATATGTGGGCTCCCCAATATTGACTACAACGTGATTTGAAAGAATCGGTAAGAAACTTTCCTTCCAGACAGGTTCCAGACCATCAAGATGGATCTAGCCTTGCTTTGTGGACCTCACTATTTGAGGAGATAGCTGGAAAATGTAAACCTTTTGCCTCCTTAACCTGAATCTATTTTAAAAATCAAACGCAAAATATTACAGAGTTATCATTAGGATCATAAGCATTACACAAACATAAGGGATGATCAGTTAAAACAAGCAACAGACTGGAAACTGAGCTGCTGAGTCTAGTCTAAGGACTAGGATTAGCCGGTGACATTGAGTGACTCATCTAACCCGAGCCTCAATTTCCTTACATGTAAAATCCAGGGATACACCCACTCAGGAAGGAGGCTGTGAGGATCAAGAGGAAGACCTAGGTGAGAGCATTTACGTGCAACAGTGATGCTTCGCAGGCCACCAGGGCAGGAACTGTCATTCTGTGGGCCTCAGGCTCTGAATCCCTCTACAAGGCAGCGGCTGGGACACCTGCCCGTCTAGGTTCCCCTCCGACCCACCATGACCTCTTCCCCAAACAGAGACGACCTACGAACGAGAATCCAGGCTGCCCACCATTCCGCAGGTCTGCCCCTGACATATCCTTCCCGATCCTGGTTTAGCCAGTACACAAATCGAAACCGAAAAGCTCATGTGACATTGGAGGAAGGGATGCGGCCTCCGCCTGCGCTCAGCCTAGGGAGACGCTGTCTCCACCCAACTCGGCCATCTTGAGCGGCCGAAGCAGACAAAGCGACCCCATTGTTTTGGGTGACGGCGAGATGGGGCACCTTCATCCCTAACCCGGACCAGAAGGGGGACACCCTGGGGGGGGTCCAGCCCTGGCAGTGGGTGTGGCCAGAGGGAGGCCTGGGTGTGGCACCGGGCTCGGGGAGCGTCCGCAGCCGTGAGGGACCCAGCCGGTGGGGTGTCTGTGGCCACCGGGCTCTTTCCGTAGGGTGTCTGCGAACATGAGGAACTCTTCTCATCCCACCGGGTGCGTGCGGCCGCAAAGGGCCGGGTCCGCGTGGTTTATCTACGGTCCTAGAGGACCTGGCCACTCTTGCCCTCCGTGGGGCTTGGCCCGTGGGGAACCCGCTGACCCCGCCCTCTGCAGAAACACCTCCCGTGGATGTCTGCAGCCCCGGAGGCCGCCCCGAACCCCGGACCCTCACCTTTGAGGGTGGAGCGCTCCACTAGGACTGTGTGGACTTGCGGGTCGGAGAGGAACTTGCGCATCTGCTCCAGGGCGCTCTTCTCCTCCAGCGCTGCCTCCAGCGCGGCAGGCGCCTCGCCGCCATCCTCCAGCAGCAGTGGCACTAGCTTGCGCAGGTGCTTCTGCAGCACCGACACATCGGCCACGTTCTGCACCGCCGACACTTCCAGGCCGGCCGAGCCGTCCTCGCCGCCGCCGCCGCCGCCGCCGCCGCCGGTCTCCGACATGGCGCCGTGCTCCCGACCCGCAGGGAGCGCTAAGAGGCAACTAGGCGCGCGAGCGAGCTAGGGAGAGAAACGGGCACCGAAAGGCTGATGGTCCGCTAGTTCACGGCAGACTGAGTGAGCGGGAACTGGCTCCGCCCTAAAGGCAGCCCCGCCCGCCCGCCGACCCCAAGCGCAGCCACCGGCGCCCGCTCGCGGTAGCGACACGACGTCGCGCGTGCGCGGGGAGGGCCCGGCACGGCCGCGCGGCCTTCTGGGACTTGTGGTCCAGGTGCGGGGCGGAGCCCTTAGTACGGGCAAGGTAATCCCTCAGAAGGTGCAGACTGAATCTGCACGTGGGGCAGTCAGGGATCGCGTGCGCCTTTTTCACTGCTGTTAGACGCAGCGAGTACCCCAGAGCCCCCAGAAACTCCGTAAACAGCGAATGAGCGATGTTAATGACAAGAGCTAACATGTGTTGGGCACTTCGCCTGTGTTCCCTCACTGAATGAATGACTCCGTATTAAGTTCCAAATGTAGGCACAAAAAATGAGTTGTTAGATATGTGCAGCAAGAGCGACACTATTTTTCGAAGGGGAAGGTCACATTGCTGAGCTTGAAAGAGAGAGGTTCCTGGCAGAAGAACTAGCTCTGCAAATGCAGAGTGGCTTTCAAGTTGTGGCTGGTGCGCCAACTGCAGAAGTATGAGGTTAAACCAAGAATGACAACCTAAAATGACGTGTAAAACCAAGCTGCGATGGGACCTGGCTCCTAATGACAAAATCCCTCCCTCCAAGGATGCTAAGGACCAAGAGAGAGACCTACATGACAGCATCTTCCTACAACAGTGATGCTCCTCCAGCAACCCAGAGCCGGCACTGTTATTCTGTGTGCTTCAGCATCTGGGTCCCTTATGATAAGGCAAGGCATGAGTTACCTGTCACTAAGGTTTCCCCTTGTTATGTTTCACCAGGACCTCCTCCTGGACACCAAGACTACATAAAGGCCAGACCACAAGCTGCCCACATTTGTACTTTAGAGATGGCAGTTTCTTCCAATTTGCCTTTGAAAGTTTAAACTTGTAACTTGCTTCCTAAATTGAGCAGAGGGAGGAGAGCCAAAGGCGTTTTTTAGTATCAAAGTGCACTGTCAGACAGCTGAACCCTGATTGGTGGAATGATGATGGTATGATTTGATTCTCCCAAATCATCTTTGGAAAAATGTAGAACATATAATATGCTTATTCCTTACTTAATTACTAGGTGTCAAACCCCTAGGGCTGCTGGAACACAGAGACTAATCAGATGATTCTTGTCTTAAAGGACCTTATGGAAAAGGAGACAAATTAATACCCCATCCTCCTGCCCTTCATCAGACCACCCTTATGTGATATTCCCAAGCAGTTCTAATAATCTTCCAGGAAAAAAAATAAAATAATTGCAATGAATTTGTGCTATGATCATGATAATCATGAATAATAATAAACACCCCAACAACACTAACATGATTGCTCATATCATGCTAAGCATTATGCTAAGGGTTTCCCTACATATATCCTATTTGGGTAGGAAGAGTGACAAAGAGGAAAATATACTAGTACAGGTCAGTAAATTCTAAATAGGCCATGCAACATCTGAGACTCAGAAACCAGCAGAGACCTGGCAGAGAAGCAAACTGCATGCTGGCTGCACCGTGAGTCAGCATGAGCTTGGGAGACATAGCCACTCAAGCATCTAAGGGACTCAAAAATCTGCAATCTGGCCTGAAACCAAGGGAACAGACAGCAGGCTCCAGATTTGAAGCCCCGTATGATAGGCTGGAAACTAAAAGTGTTCATGACTCCTAAGGGGATGAAAATTGGGGAAATCTGAACTGAAAATTGGGGAAATCTGAACTGTTAGTCTACGAAGATTTGTAAATTGAACATGCTTGCTTTTCTTTTTTTAATTATTGATTGATTGATTGATTGAGATAGAGTCTCACTTTGTATCCGTGGGTAGAGTGCCATGGCATCATAGCTCACAATAACTTCAAACTCTTGGGCTCAATTGATCTTGTTTCAGGCACCCAAGCTTCTGGGACTACAGGCATGTGCCACAGTGACTGGCTAGTTTTTCTGTTTTTAGTAGAGATGGGGTTCTTGCTCTTGCTCAGGCTGGTCTTGAACTCCTGAGCTCAAGCAATCCTCCCACCTCAGCCTCCCAAATTGCTAGGGTAAGCCACCTCCCTCAGCTGCTTTTCTTTCTTTTTTAAAAGATGTTTATTATATTTAGCATATATATATATTTTTGAGACAGAGTCTCACTTTATCGCCCTCGGTAGAGTGCTGCGGCGTCACAGCTCACAGCAATCTCAAACTCTTGGGCTTAAGCAATTCTCTTGCCTCAGCCTCCCAATAGCCGGGACTACAGGTGCCCGCCACAATGCCTGGCTATTTTGTGTTGCATTTGTCATTGTTGTTTAGCTGGCCTGGGCTGGATTCGAATCCACCACCCTCAGTGTATGTGGCTGGTGTGGTAACCACTGCACTATGGGTGCTGAGCCATGTATTAAACATATAATAAGAAGAATGGTCAACACGGATTGGGTGCCTGTTGTTGACAAGATGCTGCACACTCTAAGTGCATTATCCCAGAGGCTGGCTAGGCTGCCCCAGGGCTGAAGGGTGAGGGGAGCTTCTTGTGAGGTGCCCCTTCTGCCTCCTGGCACAGGACTCTGGCCCCATCACATCCCAAGCTGACCCTTGGTGGGGATGAGGCCGTCTACCGACAACTGGCCTCTCCCATGCTCTTGCTTGTTTGGACAACTCTGCTTTCTCCTGTTCGTGGTATAATCTGCTTTCATTTGGCAGGGGGCAGGGAGTGCTGAAGACAGAATTCATTCTACATTGATGTGGGATGATAGTGGCTGAAACGTCTTGGATGAGATCGAGTCCATTCTCCACCCCTCTCTTTAAAATACCACACACATGGTGGCTCCTCATTCAAAGGTGAGTTCTCGACTCGGCGCCTGTGGCTCAACGGGCTAAGGCGCCAGCCACGTACACCTGAGCTGGCGGGGTCGAATCCAGTCCGGCCCACCAAACAACAATGACGGCTGCAACCAAAAAATGGCCGGGGTTGTGGCGGACGCCTGTAGTCCCAGCTACTTGGGAGGTGGAGGCAAGAGAGTCGCTTGAGCCCAGGAATTGGAGGTTGCTGTGAGCTGTGATGCCACGGCACTCTATCCAGGGTGACAGCTTGAGGCTGTGTCTCAAAAAAAAAAAAAAAAAAGGTGGGTTCTCAGTATCAGCCCCATCCTTCCTCTCCAGGTCCCTCCGTGGAGCCCCTGCTGACCCATCCCCTTCAGGCTCTGCGACCTTGTCTCCCTGAGAATTCCACGTGGGGCTCACTCATTCCATAGGTTAATTCACCCCTACTTCTGGGAGTAGGAAATTCAAATTTAAATTCAGGATTCTCAGCGCCAGTAGGCCCGGACCAAAGCGGGCGCTTGTTAATTGGTGTGAAATCAATGCCTTGCCCCGGAGGAATGGGGGCCCAAGAAGCACAGCGTACTGTTTGAATTCGGACGTTCCTCACTGCTTTAAGCCACACCACGTCACTCGGGCTGCCAGGATGCTGCTAGAGGGCTAGGCTGGAGCTTCCCGCGGTTCACGGGCTACAAGGCGCTTTTCCACGACGCGCGTTTCAGGATCCACCCCCTTCTCTGCATGGATTCCCTGTCAAGAGAGCCTCAAGGCGAGGCTGAAACTGAATCCGGTTCCGGGAGGCGTGGAGACCCATAGGTTGCGGTTTACACAGCTGGGAGCAGTTTTGTGTCTTGTCGCCCTCTAGTGGTGGAGGGGAGGACGCACGCGGGTGGAGCCTGCGCTCTCAGCGCCTGCTGCCCAGACCTCTGCGGGTCCATCCTGGTGGCATCGCCCGGCTTTTCTTCCCGAGTTCACCTGGGTCACTTGTCCAGGTCACAGAGAAGGTAGTAACAGTGACCAGAAGGGACATGTCAGTCCGCGTCCCACTGCCCATGGGGAAGACGTCAGTGAAGCTTGTCTCTAACTGGGTAATTCACACCAGGCTCTCCTGACCGCTAGATTAAGAGCAACTGCCTGCCACAGGCCCTCGGAGGACTCCAACTCTGCCTCGGCCCTTCCTCTCTGGTGACCCCTTCTCTTACCAAAGACTGAGTCTCCAGCCAAGATCGCAGCTCCATGTGCCCGGGACCCCATCCCATTTCAGCAATATGACCTCTGAAATTCTCTCCTTGCTCCCTAAGGTTCTTCCTCGCTCCTGGCTTCTTTCCACCGATGTCCGACCTACTCTAACGGCATCCCTTCTTTAGTGGGGAAAAAGAAAAAAAAGGAGACCTGCCAAACCCACGCTAGCTCCTCTCCATCACTTCGCTGCCCTTTGCAGCAAAGCTCCTTGAAAATAAGAGCTCCTGGACATTGCCTCTCGCTCCGCCTTGAACAGACAGATCGGCTTTCCGACCTCATGCCCACGTTCTCGGGCAGGTGCTCTAGTCAAAGTCACCAGCAGCCTCCACGTGACCAAATCCAGCGATCAGTTCTCAGTCTCCCCTTGCTCGACCTGGACGGTGTTGGCGCGGTGGGCACTCCTTCCTGTACACACTTTCCTCGCTCGCGCTTCGTAGCCGTGCTCTCCTGGTCCTCCCAGTCACTGCTGCTCCTTCTGTCTCCGTTGCTCTCCACATTCCTGTCTCAGGAATCCGCCTTCCTAGCCTCAGACATTGAATACCCTGCTGACTCCGCACTTTAGAAGCTGAGTTCTGCTGTTGTTGGGGTGGAGTATTCTAAAAAATGTCAATTAGGTCAGGTTAGTTAAAAATGTTGTTCAAGTCTTCTATATCCTTACTAGTTTTCTTATTTTTTTTTAGAGACAGAGTCTTACTTTATCGCCCTCGGTAGAGTGCTGTGGCGTCACAGCTCACAGCAACCTCCAGCTCTTGGCCTTAGGCGATTCTGTTGCCTCAGCCTCCCGAGTAGCTGGGACTACAGGCGCCCGTCACAACACCTGGCTATTTTTTTGCAGTTTGGCCGGGGCCGGGTTCCAACCTGCCACCCTCAGTATGAGTGCTGGGTTACAACTCACTCACCCTTAGTGATTGGCGCCGGCGCCCTACTCACTAAGCCACAGGCGCCCCCCTCCTTACTAGTTTTCTATGTACTTGTTCTATCATTTATTGAGAGAGAGGTGTTGAAATCTCTAATTATAATTGTGGATTTATTTATTTGTCCTCACAAATCAATACATTTTTGCTGTGTTTTGAAACTTTGATATTGGCTACATCAACATGCATCACTGTTGAGTCCTTGTCTTGAACTGATCTGTCTCTCTCTCTCTCTCTTTTTTTTTTTTTTTTGCAGTTTTTGGCTGCGGCTGGGTTTGAACCCGCCACCTCTGGCATATGGGAGCGGTGCCCTACTCCTTTGAGTCACAGGCGCCGCACTGAATTGATTTCTTTATCATTTTGAAATGTTCCTTTTTATTTCTGGTGGCGTTATCTGCTCTAAAATCTACTTTGCCTCATAGTCACTTAGCTACTTCAGCTGTTTGGATCAGTGTTAGCATAGTGTCTCTCTTTTTCCATTCTTTAAGTTTTTTTTATTGAGACAGTCTCACTCTGTTGTCTCATAGTGCAGTGGCATCATCATAGCTCACTGCAATCTCAAATTTCTGGGCTCAAGTAATCCTTCTGCCTCAGCCTTCTGAGTAGCTGGAACTCAGGTACATGCCACCCCACCTGGCTAATTGTTTTTTTTTTATTATTATTATTTTTTGAGACAGAGCCTCAAGCTGTCACCCTAGGTAGAGTGCTGTGGCATCACAGCTCACAGTAACCTCCAACTCCTGGGCTCAAGAGAGTCTCCTGCCTCCGCCTCCCAAGTAGCTGGGACTACAGGCCCCCACCCCACAACGCCTGGCTGTTTTTTTGTTTTTGTTTTTGTTTTTTGAGACAGAGCCTCAAGCTGTCACCCTGGATAGAGTGCCGTGGCATCACAGCTCACAGCAACCTCCAATTCCTGGGCTCAAGCGAGTCTCTTGCCTCCGCCTCCCAAGTAGCTGGGACTACAGGCACCCGCCACAA
>CAUYRH010139471.1:0-55724 GCA_963574655.1 Perodicticus potto | reverse complement strand
GCCTTGCTGGGGGCTCAGAGGTTTTGTGCCTGGAAATGGGAGTCTGGTGTCTGAGCTCACCTGAGCCTGAAAAATGGGGGTTCCCTCTCCAGCTCTGAGTGGGAAAATCCTGTATCAATGTTATATCTCATAAAATGTCTCCCATTTTTAAAATGTAGTAATTCGGTTGTTTAAATTGTTAGGGAAACTGAGTCTTTGTCAAAGAATAACATTCTTGCCTTTCAAACCTTCTAATTATCAGTTTGGCTGAGTGAATGGTTGACTTCATAGTGACCTATGATCCTGTTTTGTGGGAAGTGGGTTTTTGGGAATGAGGGAAATTAGACAGAAAAGAAAATGGCATTGTGTAAGAAAAGAATCTGGTGTGATGAATTCTGTCCTGAAACAGAATGGTTAAGAAAGTGAAAGGCAGTGCAGAAGTTAAAGAAAGTTTAGAATGTTTGTAGATTGTCTGTGCAAGTTAAGTGAAGCTCATAAAAGGAAATTTGTGAAGGAGTTTACATGTGATCCAGTTGACTATGTATTTCCTTTAAAATCTTTTGGCTTATAATCTTGTTTGAACAAATGTTTTAAGCGTTTAGTACTTGACAAATCTTCCAAAATCAAAACTCTAAATTTGGGGTTCGGCGCCCGTAGCACAGTGGTTGCGGCACTGGCCACATGCATCAAGGCTGGTGGGTTCAAACCCAGCCTGGGCCAGCTAAACAATGACACCTAAAACAAACAAGCAAACAACAAAAAAACACACACACAACTCTAAATTTGGTCTTTTTGAAATATTAATACCACTGACAACCTGAGAAAAATTAGACTGTTGATTCATTAAAAATGTATAGGAAACATTATCAAATATGAAGTGGTGATTAATTTTGTGTGGGTTATGGTTATATGTTCCAATATTATAAAACATTGGTCTGTCCTAATTTATGTTGTCAGTAATAATTTTAATTCATCTAAAAAAAAAAGAAGGTGTTTTTTATAACTGGTTGAGTCCAAAATTTGTCCTAAAAAAAAGGAAAGAAGAAGAAATATTACGACAGGCTAACAAATTCTCTCGAATTCAAATTTCTGATGTCTTTGGAAATTGAGTACCTTCAGAATGAAAGCAGACTTTTAGAACTTTCATTGGTGAGTTAACATGTCTACGAGTACTGCTAACCTAACTTCAAACAGAACAGAAATCAGTTACGTGAAAGTGGGCTGCTTTGTTATGGCTTTTTGTTTGAAATATTGCTGATTCTTTGTGTTCCATTTACCAGAAGTCAAGAAAACCATTTTCTGTCTTTTGAGCTATTTGTAACTTTTCAAGTACAATGTATGTACCTATGGGCAGAATTTGAAACTTGTATTTTTTCTCTCTCCTTGATTTCTCTGGCATTTGAAAGCCATTTGTAAGTATTCTTAATTTCTGACAATATAGTTATGTGCATAAGTTCAATGAGAATCTGTTTTGTTCTATAGGACATGAAGGAATTAAGGTTGACTTTATAAGGCCAATAAAGAAACCCTTTGGAAAAATTGGCCAGATACCTATCAATAACATTTCCTAATCTGTAATAAGTAACAAAGGTCACTTTCTGACAGGTCCAGGAATTGAAATGTGCTTGGGGACCTCAAGAGAATAATAATTTACCCAATGCATATAGGTATCTAATGGCACAGATAAAACCTGGGCTCATGGAAGGCTTTCAAGTCTAACCTGAGATTTCTTATAAAAGGTTCCAGCGAAGCCAATTTTAAAGAAAAGGAGAGCCTAGATGGCTAATAATTATTCTTGCTGCACTTTATGCAAATAATCAGACCCAGTATACTAAAGTTACAGGTTATTTTGGCAGCTGAGTTGGTTCTGCTATAATGTTTATTTAGTGGAAAGAGAAACTGGAGAGAGAAAGATGGTTTAAAAGGAGAAAGAGCCTGTTGCCCACCTGTATTAAATCCAAGCCTTGACTGTAATGTCAACTCATAAAATGAGACATAACTGTTTTACTAAACTGATCTGTTAAATGGGATGAAGACTACAAAATTATATACAGTAGTTATATTGTATATATATGTATATTGTCAAAGACTACAGAATTATATACACTAGTTATATTTGCTCTGATGCCTTAAGACTCAACAAAGGCCACCTGTTGGCTACACTGGAAAAATCTGTGCAGTATTAAATGTCATCTGCTGTGTCTATATAGATACCTCAGGAAAAAATTAAAACCTAAAATACATGTGGTCTCAAATTGGTGGTTCCAAGAGTCCATATGGCAGAACTAGATGCATGTTCTCTTTTGTGGAATTCTCTCCCAAGCCAGTTTCCTTAAGATTTTCAAAACTTGTTACCCAGATATAAGCTCAGAACCCCAAATTAAAGAACATGATAAGCCACCATTAGCAAAAGCCATCAGAAATAAGCAACAGAATAAAATCAGTGAAGACTAAAGATACTGTATTTAACAGGTATAGATTATAACAAACATTAAAAAGAGGGAATTTGGAAAATGAGCAAAGAACATAAACTATCAAAAGTGGGCAGATGTGAATTAGGATTAGCACAAATAAAAATTATAATCTACAACCTAATGGATAGGTTAAAAAAAAGTGCAAGGAGACAACATAAAATGACTTTAGTATGTGAGAGTGACTTGAGTCACTGCACACAGAAATAACTTAAATGGGACCTATAGCAAGGAAAGGTAACTCTGTGAAAGTGAGGGAAGAGTGTAAGGGAACTCTTACATGTTTAGCTTGGAAAATTCCAGAAATTATCAAATCACTTACCAAGAAAATGTACGAATAGGTTCATGTCTGAAGTTTTAGATGTGATTTTGAAAAATAAAAAAGACAATCAGCTAGAGAAGACCAGCAGTCAACTAACTAGGCAAAAGTGCAGTAAGAAACGACTATAGGTTCTAAATCAGGCAAAAGAGCCACTTCATGAAGTTCAATTTAAAGTATTGCCTGCTCCCTATCAAATCTAAAAATCTTTGCCTTGTCCTTCTTCACCTACCATCCAAAATCCAGCTCGAACTATCACTATGTCATTTCAACAACTGTCTTCCACAATAGTCCCTATTATTTATTCATTCAGTTATGTGTCAGCACTGTTCTAGCACATTCTCAGTAGACAACAGTAAAAGGGCCACAAACTCCACACTTACACAGTTAACATTCTACTAAGGGAAAGCCAGACCAACAATTAATACATAGTATATAAAAGGGTAATAAGAAGGAAGAGTAGTGATGATCGGAAAGAGAAAGAGAGCATAGGAAGAAGGGAAGTGGACAGTCATTACTCTTTAGAAAAGAATGGTCGGGAAGATTTCATTGAAAAAACTAACATTTGAATAAAGACATGAAATAAGCAAGGGATAGAACCATGTTGCTGTGTTTGACTGAAGAACAGAATGGACTGAATGAGGGAACAGTAAGCACAAAGATCATAAGACAAGTGCATATTTAACATTTTGAGCAAAGACAGTAAGGACAACATGGCTCAAGTGCAATAAATAAGAGGGAAAAAAAGTTTTAATAATTGATGGTAAAGAGAATTTCAAAGGACATTGGCGTGGTTAACATGTATTAATAGTTTCTTACAGGCTACTGGAAGGATTGTGGCTGGTATTCTCAGTAATATGGGAAACCAGTGAAGGGTTCTGAGTAGGGAAAGGGTATGGGAGAAAGAGAAAGCAAGGATAATTGGGAGATAACGGGAATAATCTAGAGATGAGGAGATCAAGTTGGTGAGCAGGTGAGGTGGTCAAACTGTGGATACATTATGAAGGTAGAAACAAGATTATTTGCCAAGAGAATGAATGTGGGGTATGAGAGAACAAGTGAAGCCAAAGACAATCCCAAGCCTTCCAGACTAAGCAAAAAAAAAGGAAGAAGGAGGAAAAAACAGAAGAAGAGGAAGAAGTTGTCCTTCCTAAGATGGGGAAATGTGGAAAGGACGTGCTTGGGTTGAAGATAAGGAGTTTGGCTTTAGCTAGATAGAAAAGTCCAGCAGACAGCTAAATAAAAGAATACTTAATCAGCTGTGAAGTGCAGGCTGGAGATATAAATTTGGATGTATTTAGCACATGGACTATATTTAAAGCCATAAGCTTGGATAAAGTCATGAAAGGAATGAGTCTAAGGGTAGGGAAGAGTATCAAGGCACAGACAAGGAGGAGAAGATGGTTAGAAGTGGTGAAAATTCTCTTTCTAATGCTATTTTCTTAACGAAATGGGAAATAAAGTCAGTAGCTGAGAGTAAAAAAAGGTGGTGTTGGAGTTCCTGTAAAAAACATTATAATTATTTAATTTTCCATTCTTTATATATTCTCCACTTAAATTTAAAAATCTGAACACCAAGACGTTTACCAGTGCTCACTTCACAAATAGATTCACTGACTTTAAGTGAATTTATGATCTAGCTGAGAAGGAAAATAAAAGTATCTATAAACCAGAACAAAAACACCTAACTGAGACTTAATATGCTCTTATTCTTTGAGCTCGAGTACCCTATCTACGGCTAGTTCTCCTAAAATCCCAGAGCACTCACTCTCTACATACACATGCACAGATTCTATGAGATAGTAGACAATTCTAACAAACATAGGAAAGCAGCAACATATCACAGTGTGATTTAAAAGTACAGAACAGAACATAGTAGAACTCAAAATCTAAAGTAAATCCCAACAGGCACAAAAATTTAGTTTATTTTGAGTTATTTCAAATGAAAAGAAAGGCTGTTATCAGTCAGATGAAATAAAAATATTTAGATAAAAGATTTTTTTGTTGTTTTGTTTTTTTGAGACAGAGCCTCGCTTTTTTGCCCCCGGTAGAGTGCTCTGGTATCATACTCTTGGGCCCAAGTGATTGTCTTGCCTCCGCCTCCCGAGTAGCTGGGACTACCAGCACCTGCCAGAACGCCCAGGTATTTTTAGAGATGGGGGGTCTCGCTCTTGCTCAGGCAACCCACCCACCTCAGCCTCCCAGAGTGCTAGGATTATAGGCGTGAGCCACCATGCCCTGCCATTACATAAACTTTTAAGCATAAGCAAAAAGTATGACATACTTGAAATCACAAGAAAACAGACTCATTTTATACAGTTCTGTATGGTTAAATGCTTATATTACATCTGCGATAAAAATGTCTAAAAACAAACTTCACCTTACAAATCAACAGGAAAAAGACAATGTAAGAAAAACAGACAAGGCATTAACCATTTCCCGAAATGGCCGTCAAAATATAAAAACTCACCTATGTCCTAGTTAGTCATTGCATAGAAAATATAAAGGCCCCAGAGTGCACAATTAAATGATAAAATTATCTTTTAAAATAAGAAAAAGATTCAAAGTAACCAAAAGACAAAATAACCTAGTAAACACTGAGTTCCCCCGTGGGAACTCCATTTACAATATCTTTTCTAAAATTAACTTCACAGACTACACTGAACTCTCAAAGCTGTTATGCAATTACTCCTTTTAAACTGCAACACATAGTTATTTCTATGACTCACATCTTAACACACCACTTAAGTTATTTCAGCAATATCCATTCTGAAGTACTGCTACCACAGTTTGAAATGAATCCAATTATTACCAGAAATGAGTAATGAAATTTAATTTCCCCATTAGGTATCATTCACAATAACACAACACTTCTATTTCATTTTTTACTCAAACTTTCTTCCTTTAATATGAGAAGGAATAAATCAGTTTAAACAGCTTCTCTGAGAAACTGGAAAGGAACAGCACAGCTGGGAGCTGCTGTAAGTTAGTTACATCCATGCCATTTAAGCTTCTGCTTATTCATCAAGCCCAAACTAGCCCATTTTCTCAGGAAAAGGCATTGGTCATTTAAAAAATACTCCCATAGGCGATAATCTCGTTAAAATAGTATTTCACAAAGAAATCTAATTTATGATAATTTGACAAACTGCAAGTTTTTAATACCAAAGAAATTTATAACTTTTTAAATATCCAGCCTGTCAAATCAATATACAAAATCAGTATTTTCAAAGACAAAAGCATTATCAAAACTGTTCAAAATTATCAGAACATGAAATTAGTACCAATAGTATATTTATCAAACAGCTATACTATATTTATAAACAGCTATGCATAGTATAAAAGTTATACTATGTACATGAAGTTTTCTCCCCAAAATCTACAATCTTGACCTACCTTTCCTTTTCACAAGATTTCTGGGTTAGAGGGCCAGGCGCAGTCGCTCATACCTATCATCCTAGCACTCTGGGAGGCCAAAAAGAGTGGACTGCCTGAGCTCACAGGTTCAAGACCACCCTGATCAAGAGCGAGACCCCCCCCAATATCTAAAAATAGCAGGGGTTTGTGGCAAGCGCCTGTAGTCCCAGCTACTATGGAGGCTAAGGCAAGAGAATCACTTGAGCCCAAGAGTTGCTGTGACCTATGACGCCAGGGCACTCTACCAAGGCTGACAAAGTGAGTATCAAAAACAAAACAAAACCGAAAAACAAATTCTGTGTTAGGAAGGGCCATCTAATCCAACTAGCTACTTACAGATAAGACCCAGCTAAATGGTTAGTCAGCCTATGCCAGAAAAACAGGGATGAGTACCACCGAAAATCCCATTTCTTTAAAAAGATGTTAGACAAGTTCTTAGTAGTTTTGACCCAACATCTTATCTCCCTATAACTTTTCCCTGTGGTCCTATCTTTACCCTAACCTTATCAAACAGGTCCAATCCCACTACCACAAGGTAGTCCTGATAACTGATGCTGTTCTCAATTAAATTTACCAGCAAACTAAACACCAACTTCAAAACTTGTCATTTACAAAAAATTATTATCCCTGAGGGAAGCTTGGCTAGGGCATTACAGGTGAACGTATAGGCTAATAAAATAACTCTTAGATGCATCACTTTAGGTAACTCAACAATGGAAATACTAAAATGATCAAATGTTATATTTATTCTTACCTATCCTTACAAAAGACATACTTAAATCATTTCACAAATGAGACATGAAATATAAATAAGAATATCAAACACTATCCAAAATGACCATAAGAAAAGCATTGAAAAAGCTTTGTTTATAAAACAATTACTTTTTTTTAGGAGAGTGTCTTACTATGTTGCCCAGGCTGGACTTGAATTCCTGAGCTCATATGATCCTCCCACCTCAGCCTCATAAGTAGTTGAGACTACAGGCAGGTGCCAATTTTGCTCAAGAGCAGTCAAATAAATGCAAGAAAAATAGCCCAAACATATACAAAAAATGTATTATACATAGTATTATCACCCAGATACATACAAAAAAATTTTATTATCACAGTATCATTTTAAATAAGTTAAAAGGTAAATTTAGTAAGTAGTACTGGCACAAATAGTAGCCATTTTAGGGAGAAATTAAGCCCCTACCTCGACTATATAAGGATGAAAGTTTTAAAGATTAAAAATTCGGGTGGCACCTGTGGCTCAGTGAGTAGGGCACCGGCCCCATATACCAAGAGTGGTGGGTTCAAATCCGGCCCCAGCCAAACTGCAACAAAAAATAGCTAGGGCGTTGTGGCGGGCGCCTGTTAGTCCCAGCTACTAGGGAGGTTGAAGCAAGAGAATCGCCTAAATCCAGGAGTTGGAGGTTGCTGTGAGCTGTGACACCACGCACGGCACTCTACTGAGGGCAATAAAGTGAAACTCTCTCTCTAAAAAAAATAAATAAATAAATAAAGATTAAAAATTCAACCGTGAAAGAACTAGAGGAAAGACTACTCATGATTTTAATTTTTGCATTTTGAAACTAAACTTGTTTTGTAAAAGGGTTTTCTTTTCTACGACTCATGTAAACCCACTACTACAAAGAAATGGTATAAAGATTTTATGGCAAAAATAAGTGGCTAAACTCAAAAAGAAGATAAAATAAAAGTAATTTTTTAAAAAATTACAAAAGCTTGGTATCCTTAACAAATATCTGTGAAGATCTGAGAAAGAAATGATCCATAGAGGAATGTTTTGAAGTGGGGGGGATGCAACCTCACTAACATTAAAGAAATGCAAATTATAACATTAAGTGATCTATTTTTGCTTAGGTTTTTGAGCAAAAGATGTGGGAAGGAGAGATTACCAGGAACAACAAGCAAATTTTGCAGATGAAGGATAAGTTTAATGCCTTGATGGTGGTTTTTGTTTCACCAGAGTAGTAGGATTATATTTATTATACTATACATGTTAAGTACACACATGCCAGTTATACCTCAATGAAGCTGTCTAAAAAAACATGTGCATATATTACACTTCTTTTACTTTTTTTTTTTTTTTTTTTTTTTTTTTGCAGTTTTTGGCTGGGGCTGGGTTTCAACCTGCCACCTCTGCCATATGGGACCGGCGCCCTGCTCCTTTGAGCCACAGGCACCACCCTATTACACCTCTTTTTCAATATTGCTAGACAGTATTTAAAGGCATAAGCCAAAGAGTATGAACACCAACACTATTATAGTTTAAGTATAATTAGTGTAATCAGTGAGAATTTTGAAAAAGCCTCAGTCAAAGTACAAAAAGTACTGCATATCCTTCAACCAAAAATTCCTTTTCTGACAGTTTATTCTACAGATGTAATTACACAAATACAAAGATATACTTGAAGGTGTTTGTGGTTAGCAATGTAACTTTATAATATAGTAACTGTGTGCCCTACATTAGGAAAATAAGTAAACAAGCTTGCAGTAGACCTTCACATGGGACACAGGAAGACATCCAAAATACATTGTAAGGAAACCAGAACAAACATAACTGTGTACAGAGAAAATGTCCTTATTTATGTGATAGTTATACTCACTTATGCATAGAAAACTCCTATGCCACATCAGAAACCATTAGCTCTGTGGTGACTTCTGGGTACTTTTCCTGGTAACTTTTCTCCTTATATCCTTCAGAATGTTAAGATTTTCCTACCATGACTTCACATTACTTTTATAATATCAAATTAAATTATTATACTGTATTTTTTAATTATAAATTGAATCATGACTTACAAAAAATAACTTGGGGAATCCATCTCTAATAAGTAATAAGAGCTAAAATTTTCAATTTAAAAATGAATTGTTTTGCTTTCTGGAAGAAAAATTGGTGAGCTTCTGCTAAACTGCTGAAATAGTGAGCTTTCTGGAAATTAAGGAAAATCCTGTAAAGGGGGAAGAAGAAATAAGAACTGAAAGAATAATGCCCATTTAAGATTAAATCAGGAGTTCTTGAGCTGCAGATGACACTCTCCAAGGAATCCCTAGTCAGTAAAGGGGAGACTAAGAGAAAACCAGCACCATATTAACACAAGAAAAAGACACAAAAAGAGAAAGCTTTTCTCCATTATGAATTTATAATTATGGATTATGATATTTGCATCTATAGTCTCTGACACCCTGCACCCTCCCTACCAAAAATATTAATGTCAAAATGGCTCAAAGGCCGTAAGGTACTGGTGAAACTTATTAAATGTAGAGTATCAATGTCTTTATATAGTGATTAAGAAAATGCTATGAGGGTTATCTCTCACAGTATGATCAAAATGTTTCTGATTGTATATGAAGCACATTCTGCCCTATGATTGCACCAATGTAACACAATTATGATTTAATAAAATTATTAAAAAAAAAGAAAGAAAATGCCTCAACGTACAAGGTTATGATTTAATAAAAAACAATTAAAAAAGAAAAAATATATAGCAGTGAATGAACAGAATAGTCCCTGGGCTCCTAGAATTTACATTTTATTTAGGATAGAAACTCAAGTACACACATGCACACATACATTTCTCAGCTCAGCTTGCAGGTAGATGTGGCCATATGATTGATTGCATTTTTCCAACAGAACGTAAGTTAAGGAGGTTTGTATTTTGAGGAGGGGGCAAAAGCTTCAAGGGATCAGTTGTATGGTGTAATTCCCTTTTTTGTTTCTCCTTCTTGGACCTGAATGTAGATAGCGATAAAGTCTTAAGGAAGAGAAATGACTAGACAGAAGGATGATTCAACTGATGCTTCAATTTGGGATTCCAAACTGCTACTGGGAAGAAAAACACATGCTAAGTAGGAAGACCTGCCCAGCACTGCTCCATGAAAAGCAAGCATCTATGGGCTTAGCTGTTATACTGAGGTCTATTTGTTATAGCAGCTAGCACTAGCCTAAACAATATAGAAATCTGTATCTTCATTTGGGTGCTACCATGAATACAGCCTAAGTATGTGGCATTCATTTAATGGCCAATCACTGAGTGGCACAGATCATATGTCATGGGGTAGATATATAAAAATCCAATACATACAATTACAAAATATTTAGTAACACTATAGCCTACAATAATGGGGCAGGCTGACCAAGAATATACTGAGCCCACAGCTCCAGGGAGCTTGACTTTTGAGGTTTTGTTTTTGTTGGTTTATAGTGGTTGGTTTTTCCAATGTATGCTAAAACACAACAAGCTCAGGGAAAGTTGACAGAAACTAAGGAAATTTCTGGGATGGAAAAGACAAATGATCAATGACTCTAAATATCAGCGGGTAAGATGGAAAAATTAGAATAAATGCTTATTAAAAATTATCATTTAAACAAACAGACTCAGCTGGAAACAAAAATAAGATTATGAGGGCTGATACTGAGGATGAGGGCTATGGATTTGAGGCAGCAAAAGAGCAAAGCAGATTCAAGAACAATGTACAGGAAATACCTGGGAAAGGCGATATATATGCAACATTGATTGAAAACACATTAAAAGGCTAATACATTTTGAGAAAAATTTACTACTGAAGAAACCATGAGTCTGGCCCAAAAGAAAGTCATGGATTCCTAGATCCTTAAAGCAATCCTTCATCTCCCAAAGTTTCATGTACAACAAACAAGTTGCAGAAATTGTACTATCTTCAAAGAAATAATTCTCAAAGCTCACTTCAGATATGGCTAAGAGGGAGAAGGGAGACTTGAACAAGAAATAGATCTTAGGGAGCAAAGGAAAGAACTAGCTCTTCCCACATGGGACCTAGGTTCTAATTAAGACTTTCCTTCACTGGAAAAATGGCGACTTTTCACAATCCCTGTCCCAAAGCTTCCATCATGGCTCTGGATTGCTGAATGCCATGTGTTCCTCTCTCTTCCCTTTTCTTCATGGAAATTGTCAAGTACACATGCTCTCCTGCTATCCTTGGTCTATCATTTTATATTAGGAGTAAAAGAATGACAGTTCATCTTTTAACTGAGGCATCAGAAAACACAGACCCACACACACATGGACCTGATGGAAAGAATTGAGATTCTGGACTTTGAGATGGAAGTGGCATCTTTGTGGGACTTTGGTTGTCTCACCTGGAGAGTAGTTAAGTGTACTCTTTGTATGAGAAAAAGGCTATGAATAGAAATTTATGTTGAGAGGAGTAGATGAAGCAGAGATGTCTAATCTCCAACAGAATCTGTTTATCTCCTTCAATGGTATATTATTATTAGTAGTGTGCGGCCTGCCAATCAGGAACTCTATGCCCCATTACCTCCACTTCCATGCAAGCAGATGAAGCCATGTGAGGAGTTATCACTAAAAGAATTTGAGCAAAAGTGATATGTATCAGTTCTGGGCTAACGATTTTAAGAAGTGAGCATTCTTCCCACACACTCATTTTCCCCTTCTGCTAAACTTCAGACTCTAGGGAGTGACTGAGGAACGAGCTAAAAGGCATCTAAGATGCCAAATCCTCCCATGAAGGAGAGATGTCTGCCACGTAGAAACACTTAATCTGAATATGAGAAATAAGTAACTTCTCTGATAGCAGAATTAGTATACTATTTGGAGATCTATCTATTTTCACAGCCATCTAACCTACCCCCCAAGCCTACATCAACACAGAAGATATGAAACACAAAGAAAATAAAACAGGGTCATAGGTAGAGCCATATCTCAATGAACTGGAATGACTCACTGAGACAGGAAGATCAAATAAGCTTTCTCTGAAGAGGTTACATTTTAGCTGAGAAAGAAATCTAGCAAATTTCGTGGAACAAGCATTTTGGACAAAAATTACAGTGCATATAAAACTCTTGAAGTATAGGCCAATTTTATGCTTTTAAAAAAGAGCAAAAAGGCCAGAGTCAGGGAAGCCAATTGAGAAAAGGAAGAGAGACAGCTGGTGTTTGGGCCATCCTGGCTTGTGGAGAAAACTGGGTGGGTTTTAACTTTAATGAGAAACTCTCAGAAGAACAGATTCTAAGCAGAAGAGTGGTATGAAGGATCAGGCTTATCCTTCTGGTGGCTACATAGAGAAAGACGTTGGATAGGGAAGATGAAAGAATGAGATCAGAGATGACTTTAGGACTCTAAGAGCGAAATCGTGCTGACTTGCTGGGAGGGAGGTGCTGTAGATGGTGATATGTAGTCAGATGGGATATATCTTGGTGCTAGAGCTAAGACAGTGTGCATGTGAATGATACACTGGGATAAAACAAAGAAACAAAAGAACTCCAAAAGTCAATAATATTTATATATTTCACCTGAAAACCTGAGAGAATAGAGGTGTTATCTGATAAGATGAGAACAACTAGGAGGATATTAAGTTGATAAACTGTGGCAAAAACAGAAACTCTATGTCTGTGTGTGTGTGTGTGTTTACTTTTATCACAGTACCTCACATGGCCTAGGTTTTAAATATCACTTTTCAATATGCTAGCTATTCTAATGGGAGAAGGTACTAATTTTGAAAGGTTTTGAGCAACAATGACTTCATAACACATTCCTCCTCCTAAATTTAAATGCGATTGCAAAACAAATCTAAGAATCAGTCATAGAGAGAAGATCACAGAATTTTACAGCCACAGCTAAGCAACCTTGCTAACAATACTAAGCTTCACCTTCTTGCCTGCAACAGGCAGCTTTGGGTAAAAGCAGGCCTACTCTGAGGTGAAGTCTCTACACCTAGAGTGGAGGGCATATTCCAATACTTGCTTTCTGGGGAAGAACCTCGCAGGCCTAAGCCACACATGCACAGATTCTGGTTAGCTCAGCCTGTTGCATTATCCCCAGGAGGGAGTAAGTGAGCAATCATCAATCTGGGAATGTTATCTATACAGAAATAGAAAGAAAAGGGCCAAGAGTTTCTGTCATAAAACAAATACAAATGAGTAAAATGTTAGAAATGTCTGTCAAGACAAGGGTGGTCCTGGTCACCACTTCCATTCAGTATAGTACTGGAAGTCAGAGAAGTCAGCCAAGAGGAAGATACAAAGGACCTACAAATCAGGAAAGAAATCAAAGCATCCCTGTTTGCTGATAATATGATCTTGTATCAAGGAAACCCTAAAACCTCCACCAAAAAAATCCTAGAATTGATAAAGAAATTCAGCAAAGTATCAGGTTACAAAACCAAGTTGCACTTATCAGTAATATTTCTATATTCTAATAACAGCCAAGCTGAGACCTAATGCCATTTATCAAAGTTGCCAAGAAAATAAAATACCTAGAAATATACTCAACTGCAGAGGTGAAAGCTCTCTACAAGGAGAACTACAAAACACTGCTGAACAAAATCACAGATGACACAAACCAATGGAAAAACATCCCATGCTCATGAACTGATAGAATCAACATTTTTAAAATGCATCATATTTCACAGATCTAAAAAAAAGAAATTCTGTTTCATTTGAAAACAAATAAAGAGCCCAAATAGCTAAATCAATCTTAAACAGAAAGAACAAATCTCAAAGCATCTTATTACCTTACTTCAAATTATACCACAAGGCTACAGTAACCAAAACAGCATGGTGCTGTTATAAAAGTGGAGACAGACCAATGGGACAGAATAGAGAAGCCAGAAATGAAACCATCTACCTACAACCAACTTATCTTTGACAAAGCAGACAATACACCCTGGGGAAAGGAAATCCTATCCAATGAATGATACTAGACAAACTGGACAGCCACATGCAGAAGTATTAAATAGGACTCCTGTTTCTCTCAATATATAATCATTAACTCAAGATAAATTAAAAACTTATATTTAGGTACAAAATAATGAATATTATAGAAGAAAGCATAGGAAAAATTCTTCTAGACATCAGCCTAGGCAAAGTATTTATGACTAAGACCCCAAAGACAAATAGAACAACAAAAGTAAATAAATAAATGGTGCTTATTAAATAAATTTCATGCACAGCAAAGGAAATAATCAACAGAATAAACAGACAATCTATAGGAGAAAAAATATGCACAAAAGCTCTGACAAAGGGCTACAATCCAGAATCTATGAAGAACTCAAACAAATATATGAGAAAAAAGCAATGCTATCAAAAAGTGGGCAAAACATATAAAGAGAAGTTTTCCCAAAAAATGATAGATAAATGGCCAATAATCATATGAAAAAAATGTGTCAACATCATTAATCATTAGGGGAATGCAAATTAAAACCATGATGAGATGGTTTTACTCCTGTCAGAACAGGCATTATTAAGAAGTTAAAAAACAACAGATGCTGGTGTGGAAGCAGACAGAAAGGAATGCCTATACACTGTTGGATGGACTGCAAATTAGGATAATGTCTATGGAAAATAGAATGGATATTCCTCAAAGAAGTGTAAGCAGCCTTACCATTTGATCTAGAAATCCCACTGCTGGGTATCTACCCAAAAGAAAAGAAGTGATTTTATCAAAAAGTTATACCAGCACCTGAATGTTTATCGCAGCATAATTCACAATTGCAAAGATGTGGAATCAAACTAAATGCTCAGCAACTGATGAATTAATAAAGAAAATGTGATATATACTCTGTGGAGTACTATTCAACCATAAAAAGGAAGGACATAACGTCTCCTGCAGAAACTTGGATGGAACTGAGACCCATCTCAGTACAGTATCTCAGAAATGCAAAAACAAACACCATACATTCTTACTAATAAGTGGAAGGTAAACAATGGGCATACACAAGGGCACAAAGAGATGTAAAGGACATTGGAAACCAAGAAAGGGAGAACACGGGAGAGTCTGAGGATAAAAGTTTACCTATGTGGTACAAAGAACACTATTCTTGTGATGGGCACACTAAAAGCCCTGACTTCAGCATTTTATAGTGTTTCCATGTAACAAAAACATTTGGCCTCCTTAATATTTTGAAATAAAATAAATGTCTGTGCAGCATCTACACAGGTTACAATGAGGACTCAAGGAGGGAATTTTCAATGAATAAATGTCATTTCAAAGACAAAAATGTGTGATAAATGGCCTTTTCCTTGACACTTTCCAGGCTATTTCTTGGAACTCAGGAACTGATTAAATCAAAACTGAGATTTTTACCTTAGTTAAGACAGTAACAGAAAAAAAAAAAAAACCCTAAATGGGAGAAAAGAAATGTCTTGTCCATTGTTGGATTTGAAGTGAAATCTTGTTTTCCCATTTTCCAGTCTCTCATTATGTATGTGGCTCATACCCAGAAGGAAAAAATGTCACACTCCCTGGACCTGCAAACTGCCACTAACATTTCATCACTGCCATCACATCTCCCGTGCTCCTGATGATTTACTGACAGGACTGATAACTCCATCTGAGGACTCTGGTCCTCAGGCCTTTTATCTTATTCTCTCTTAACTAACCATTTTTCCCTGTGGGATTAAATAGTGACGCTACTAAAAAAGAGTCCATGTAAAGGAAGGAGATAGGCTGCACAAAATGTTTTTGTTCTCGACCACCAAGCTAGCTGAAAGCTCCTTACTTGCCTTTACGTTTAGCTATAATTCATTGACTAAAATGACATTGCTCTCAGATTTTCCCCATGCTTTCTGGGCTGTGCTCTGAAATGCAGAGAACTACATTTCTCAGATTCCCTTCGTATTATAGGTTCATTCCCTGCAAGGCACAGGCAGAAGACTGAATAACAGGAAGCCAAAAGAAATCCTGGTAGCCACCAGACTTCCTCCAGGATCTGGTCCTACTGGACCTCCTCCTTCTGCAGTCCCAGACCCCGACTGGCAGTCTCCAACATGACTCTCCAGATGAACTCTAAAAACACGACTGCTCCCTTTCATTGTTCCTCCAAAATCTAGGAAGGACATCTGCTTCCAGTGATTGCTAATTTCTAGAATGGTTTCTTATCCGTGTTTGGCTTCTCATCTTTTCCATCTCCTATGTAAACAATTCCAACTGGTATGCTCCCACTTAATGGGCACAATATAAAGGTACATGGCACACCTTTTGGGTTCTGGACACAACTGCAACAGGGACTCTACCTAAAACTGCAAACATTGTAACCTAATTGCACTCTCACATTAATCTGAAAGTAAAAATAAAATAAATGACAAATTCCTTCTGCTGAAATAACCAGCATGTTTCCTTGTTTATTGATTGCAACATATCTGGTAAAGCCAATCAGACAGAGCCACGTGTACTTTTGCATATGCATTTTTTTATATTCGTAATAACAGGGATGCTCATTTTTGTAAATAGTCATGTTCTTTCTTTCATGTAAGTATTTTATAGTGGTTTTGTGCTATAATAGCAGAGTTCTGACTTGCAACAGAAACTTTATGGCTGACAAATTCTAAATATTTACTAGCTTCTGGCCTAAATAAAACAGGGCCTTCCATCTGAGGGCCCTGTTCACCTCAGTGATCATCACAGTCTAGATCAGTACTGTCCAATAGAATATAGTGTGATCTAACATGGAATTTTATGTTTACCAGTTATAACAAAAAAAAAGTTAAAAGGAATAGGTGAAAATAAATGTATTTTATTTAAGCCAATGTACTCTATAATCCTTTCAGTGTTACCAGTTTAAAAACTATTGAGTTGTTTTTGATTTTTTTTTTCTTTTATTATGTCTGCAAAATCCACTGTGTATGTGACATTTATGATACATCTAATTTGGGATCATGAATGAGGTGTACTGTTAAATTCATTACAAATATCTGACTTACATGTAGATTTCACAAAATTTACAGTTAAAAAATTAAGATTCCCACTATATACTGATCAAAATTGATAAAACAAAAAATACTGACCTACTAAATACCAGCGAGGATGCAAAAAATCTATTTCATTCATACATAACTGGTGGAAATGCAAAATGGTAGAGCCAATCTGAAAACCGTTTGGCAGTTTCTCATAAAACTAAATATGCAACTATCATATGATGCAGCAGTTGCACTCTTGGGCATTTATTCTGGTTAAATAAAAATGTAGTTCACACAAAAAATCATACACACTATTCACTGTAGCATTATTGGCAATAATCCAAAAACTGTAAAAAAACACAAATTTTGTTCAACAAGTGAATGGTTAAACAACCTGGTTCAGACACACCATGTTAAAATACTCAGCAATGGAGAAGAACAAACTATTGATACATGTAACAACATGGATAAATCTAAAATGCAGTAAGTGAAAGAAACCAGGCTAAAAAAATACCTACTATACGATTCCATTTATATAGCATTCCTGGAATGATAAAATTATAGAAATGCAGAAGAGATTGGTGGCTGTCAGGATCAGGAATGAGGGCTATGGGGTATGGCTACAAAGGGGCACAGGACAGATCCTTGGGGTGATGGAAACGCTCTGGATCTGACAATATCACTGCCAACAAAACGGTTGTGACAATGCACTATAGTATTGTATTATATAAACATTAGAGTAAAAAATTCATGGAATCTCTCTATATTATTTCTTACAAATGCATGTGAATCCACAAAGTAGTTTAATTTTTTAAAGTAGATATATAACCAATTTTCTCCAGTAACTGAACCAAATATCAGTTTTTAAAACTAAATTAAATCAAACCAGAAGTGCAATCTTTTGTCACACTCATCACATGTTCACATGTGGTCAATAGCCACATATGATTGGTGGCTAAAACCTTGGACAGAGTGGCTGTCAGTCCTCTTTTAGAGCCAAAATGGCTATAAACATAGCCAAATTTGAGCCATTAGGCAGGAAAATGGTTACACAAAACTACTCCCAGAAAGCACACTTCCTACAAAGAAACACATTTCTTCTCTAAAAACTGCAGTTCCAAAAGTGGTAATGAAGCCTCCATGGTATTAAGAACTAACCAGTTGTGACAAACTGCTTATAGAGATGCATTGTTCCCCAGACAGTTCCTCAGCCAATTAACATGATGCTGTCTCCTGGATAAGATGTACATTTCCTTCTTAAACTGTGTTCTTTAAAAAAAAATTGAATAAAATAACAAAAGTGAATAATTTTAGATTACAGCTTTTCCCACCAACCTCTATTTCTGCATGAACAATGGAGTTTAGTATGATAACGAGCAGTGAGGGCCCCACAATAGAGAAAATGGATGCCCTGCTCAGAAGGGCCCTCTCTTTGACAAGTTGACAAATGAAATTGGAAGACAGGCAGACAACCCAGAGGCAAAGTGAAAGAGTGCTTGCAGCTCCTCATTGCTCCGCTGCCTCCCACACAGAAGGGTCACTGAGGCAGGTAGGAACACTTTCTATCAATGGTGCTCTGGACGTGAATGTGCATGGTTCAGGGCGGGGGTGGGGTGGGGGAGGGGTGTCTGCTCCTGCAGTGGTTGCTATAATTTGCTTCTCAATGAGATAATGGGGCTCCTGACACAGCATAAGTTACGTGTATGCTCCCACTGGTGGGGCTTGAGTAAGAAATGTTTTTGTGTGTGTGTGTGTGTGTTTTTTAAATGGAGAACAATGGATTTAAATGGAGAAAATAAGCAGGAACAATTTTCCAATTTTCACGCAAAGGGAGTGCAGCAGGTTAGTGAAGCTGGAAAACAGTCAACAGCCTCTGTGTCTAGCATTCAAGGCCTTCCCTGTCGAGGCCTTGGGCCTTTCTGCCTCTGGGCTTTATGTGCCAGCATGCTACAATAGCACTGGTCCACTCAATTCCCTGAGAACATGGTTTGGGTTACTCCTGTACCTTTTGCTTCTGCTACTCCCTCTGCCAAGAATGTCACTTATTCATCTATTTTGATTAGGGTCTCATAACTCCGTTAAAGTCCACTTAAAACCATACCACCTGGAAATACAACACAGTTATAAATGACTTTGCATCCTTCTGGTTTTAGCAGCTAGTAAGAATTAAAAAGTTCCATTTATTGGGCAACTGTCTACTTCTGTTGCTGGAATTCCCATGCCCCCTAATGTAATCCTGACAAACTTTGGGCAGGAATCATTATCCACATTTACAGAGTAGTAAACTGAGGATCAGAGCTACTTTTAAAGCTCACAGAGAGTAATTATCAGCGCCTGTATTCAAACTAATCTTTTTCTCTGTCTCCAAAACTTGTGCTTTATCCCTATCCTATTCTATTAACTCAGGGCATAGTAACTTAATCAAATCACATTACAAAGAATCTGATATTACATAGTTGCTAGGCACTGAGCTAGGCTCAAAGGACATAATAGATAATAAATTGCAAGTACTCATGATAAAATCACATAAGTGCATTTGGTCAAAATATGTGCAAAGAATTATAAGCTTTCACAAAGATGTGATGTTTGCAATGGATTTGCAACTATCAGATGGAAAGGCTTGGACAAAGGCATGGAGTGGGGATGTAAGAATGTGACACAATAAATTCTAGACAGAATCATACACATGTGCAAAGATGAAGAATTATAAAAGTCTAAAGAGTATTCAGAATAGTTCAGCAGCATGCTAGAAACATAGTCAAGGACAGGTTATATGGGTTTTCTTTGTCACATGTGGAAGCTGGAAGTTATTCTGTGGTAACTGAGAGCCACAAAAGGATTTTTAAGCAGAAGACAATCACACCACGTGGGCATCTCTTTCATTTACTCAAGTATATATTGAGTATCAGGCATTGTATTGAAACTGGAGCCATAAATAAGACTTTTCAGTAGAATGGTGGATAAAATTAAATAAACCAACAATTACAGAAAATACTGTAACTCCTAGGAATGTTTTAAGGAGCACTAAGGATGGGACATTGGTTAGAATAGAGGGAGGTGGTGAATGTGGTGAAAGGAGGTGGCAGGTGTCTCTGGAGGAGAGGTCACACAGAGGATACCTGGAAGATGGACTAGCAGGAGTGAGGACTTCACAACTGTGACAAGAATGTATTCAAAAATTATTCCTTAAAAATGAATAAAATATTCAGGGACTTACTAGAATGGTGGATAGGGACAGGGAAGAAGCAGAGAGAAGAATTGGAATAAAATCTTCAACCAACTGAGCTTAGGGCAATGCCAAGATAAAGTAAAAAAAAAAAAAAAAAAAGTAAGAAGTTTTCAGAAAGAGTCTATGTAGAGTTTTATAAACAGTAAGAGAAGAAATCGCCTATAATTCAGAAATAAAAAGAATCAAATGGAAAGAAAACTCTGGAAATGGGATAACAGCATGCCAGTTAGCAATCATGTATTTTTTTAATTTTTTTTAAATATTAGTAATTACTTAGCTAATAGTGGTCAATATTATGTCAGCTTACTTACCAAAATGATACATGTTTGAGCTTATTAAAATAATAAATCCTATTCTAGTTGCTTTCTTGTTTCACAAATGCCTTATGCTACGCAAATCAAATTCCCTGCCAACCTGCACCCTGAGCTGATAAGTGCACAATGGAGTGTCTAGATGTTGTATTTTCTTTGGTAACATCATCAAACAAGTTATGAGAGTGAGTGAAATATGAGTTGGGGAATCCTGTGTTTTTCCAGAATTTTCCAGTGTTTAGGGTATAGATATGTACATTTCTAGACATTACTTCAGTTTGTTCTCAGTACTTCTGTGCTGGTACTAGGTTTCTTTGGTTTTACCTGTTAACCTCTTCATAATCTCATTACCAACAAAATAAACCACGGTTTTGAAATCTTAAAAGTGTCTCATGCTTATGTGGAAATATAATACGAACCAAGTACAATTTGCTATCTTAGTTTGCAATACACTTTAATTAAAAATTTTTCTAAAGTTTAAAATAATATCTATATTTATTTTTGAATTTAATAATATTTCATTCTAAAGCAAATGTATTCATACTATATTTTCCTTATATTTATGAATAGGTTATTGGTTTTAAATAAAAGTGAAGAGTCACTTTCTCAACACAGAGCAAGATCGATGTACATCTAAAACATCAGAGCTCATGACTCAAAAGATAAGGATCTACTACAAAAATACTTAAAAGACAAACATGACAAAAGGTGTATTTCCCTCAGCCTCATAGATGCTAACAATTTTTCTGACTATGGCTTATATAATAGAACTTTTGGAAATAACAAAATGGTGTAAACTAACTTTAAAATTGCTCAGAATTTAAATAAAAAGAAATTGGATATTCGTTCTTGAGATCTTGAAAAGTTAGAAATGATTTTGCACAAATTTTCAAACTAGAATTGAAAAAGTCATGAAAGCATCTAACAGGATAAGGTATCATCTGGCATTGACTAGAGAAGGACCCCAATACCTGAGGGTAAAAGGAAGGCTGCACGAGGGGCAGAGGACAGGGGCTGTCCTGATGTCAAAAAGTGGGAGTGAGGAGTCTGTGCTTCAGCCACTTTCTCACTTTGCCTTGAAAGTCTGTTTTATACATCTGTATTTTCCTTTCGCAACCCAAATATTGTCCCTAAGACACTGAGCAGATGATACTGCTTCTATAATGCCATGAAAAGCAGGTCACCAGACCCTGCCTCCTTTCCATTTCACTCAAAGCCATCTTCTCCTCCTCTGTGCCCCCTAATAATGGTCCTTTCCTTCCTTCTCTCTCAAAGGGCACATGTCTTTTTCCCAATCTCTTTCTAAAATAGGTTCTATCTCCTTGCCTAGATTAACTTTTTTCTAAAAAGAGAGAACAAAGAAGCTCCTTCTTCCAACTCTAGTCTCAAATCAAGTTACTATGTTGTTTTATTGTTGTTTATTTTCTGGTAAATAATAGTTGATACATATATAATCCTAAAATGAAATAATAAACCTCTAAAAAATATTCTGCCACTCATTTAAGAGCAAAACTTTATCTGCTGGTTTGGCAGCCAAATCTCAAAGAAACTGACACTTAAAGGGAATATTCTTACATTCTGCAGTGGAAATTGAACTGTGATTGAATGCTGGGGTGCTCTGTAACATACAGCATATGCGTGTGTCCACTGCCTTACATGTGTAAAATGGTAAAGCATCTGCATTTAAAGCATTTAGCTCCAGGAAATTTAGACAAAGAATTATAAACCTGTACTGCTTGCAAAAGTATTTACACTATATGCTTGATTAATACAGAAGCAGATATGAAACACCAGTGGTTTCCTACTTAAGAAGTTCATTTCTAAAATCGTGGTCTAATTCACACTACAGTACTACATTAAGATGGATTAACATTTAATGCTCTTTATATACCATATAATATTCTTGGACTATACTCTGGCCCATATATGGAAAGTTGTCTTAAGGAAATAAACCTTCATAATTCTTACAATAATTAAACAACAGATAGAATGAGAAAAAAGCTATCACCTGCCTCTCTCCCTGGTGGGAGCTTTGTAGAGCATTCTTCACAAAGAGTTGTGTGCAGTGATGATGGGTTCCACAGTCAGAGGTCAATGCCCAACTTACTAAGGAGGTGAGTGAAAATATACACACCGTATTCACAGTCATCTCTAAAAGACGGCAGTTTGACAAAGATGGTGACAGATGACATTGGTCAAAAAATATCTCCCACAATTCACTTTTATTATTTGTCAATTTAGGAAAACTCTCAAAGGTCTTTTTTATCTAATTATTCATCCACAAACCTCCATTAGTCTTTGGAAGGGAAACAGCAGAGGAAGTGAGATTGCAGGCTCTGAGGTCAGGCTGGCTGGGCTGGAATCCCCAGGAAGTGACTTAACTCCTCTGAACCTCCTTTTCTTCATATATGAAATTATTACCTACCTCAAAGTGTTCTTGTAAGATGAAATGTGCTTTTTCCCAAGTGAAACATTTAGCATGGTGTCTGACCCATAGTTAAATATTCAACAAATGTTACTGTAGCAAAATATGAACATTCAGACTCTTTTATTATGCAAATTTAATTATTCTGTTTTTACCATTCGTTTCTGCACTAGAAAAAAAAGAATCAAATATTGCCATTTCTCTTTAACTCCTGGGAGGTTTTGATATTAAGCCCTCCCTACTCTCAAGGAAAGGGAAATTGAGTTCTGTGTGCCACTGATTCCATTTCTGAAATGTGTAGGACATCAATGTCCACATTTGAAAGACAAAAAGAGTGGTATTTAGAGAAGAGATAGAGTCAGAAAAGTAGGAGTTGAGGATGGGGTTCTCAAGTTTAGAAAGACTCTTTCAAGTAGGAGGTGACTGTGGAGGGAAGGGCTTTGGGTTCCCCTGCCTGAACCCAGGGAGGCAGATACTACCTTCAAAGAGTAAAATAGAGCAGGGAGAATGAAATGCATATGATGCTTCATATGAAATAGAAAATACTTCATGCTAAGGGAGCTGGGCCTGTAAGCCTCAAGGTACCCCTCCAGACCAACAATGTTCAGTTCCATCAGTGACACCAGAGCAAGAAAGCTGCAGAGACAACAGCTGTCTCAACAATGACTTCTGTGGATGCACAGTAATTACTAGAAAAGTGCCAGCTTTGTGCCTCAACCATAGTAGGGGAGAGCCCCCAGGGATAATCGTGCTGTTAGTCAACAGTCCACCAGCATAAGTCAGAGTGAAAATTAATGTTGCCTTGTCTGTGTGTGGTGGCTCGTTCCTATCATCCCAGGGCTTCAGAAGGATATGGCAGGAAGATAGTTTGACGCTAGTAGTTTGACATCAGTCTGGGCAAGATGGTGAGACCCCCATCTCTACAAAAATGTAGCCGGGGGTGGTGCCTGTGGCTCAAAGGAGTAGGGCGCTGGCCCCTTATGCCGGAGGTGGCAGGTTCAAACCCAGCCCCAGCCAAAAACTGCAAAAAAAAAAAAATTTAGCCGGGTGTGGTGGTGCATACATATGGCCTTAACTATTAGGAAGACTGATGTGAGAGATTCTCTTGAGTCCAGGAGGTTGAAGCTACAGTGAGCAATATTAGCACCACTGCACCCCAGCCTGGTCAACATAGTGACTCTGTCTCAATTAAAAATATATATATATATATATTAACTCATCGAAATACATGGAGGATTATTTTTGGATATCTAGCACATAGAATGAGACTCATGCCTTCTATGTTAATTATAATTATTTTTATTTAGTACTACCACTTAGGATAGGCTCTGGGTATACAAGAGTAAGGAGGAGATATGGTCATTACTTCCAGAAGTCTATAGTCCAATAATGATATGGACACTTGAAAAGCAGTTTTAGTAAGGGGTGATAATCATTAAATGCAGGGGCTATGAGACAAAAGTGGGTTCAAAGGAACAGAACTAAATCTAGAGTCCAGGGAAGGCCTCACAGAGGGAGTCAGGCTAAAGCTGAGACCTTGGGAATGAGAAAGAGATAGACAGGTAAAGGCAAAGGGGAATTGTTCTAGGCTGGGGAATCAGCATGCTCAAAGCTCCAGACATAAGAAGAGGGGGCCTGATGATGCAGTTAAGAAAACTGAAGTTATCTAGTTGGACTAAAGCAGAGGAAGGAAGCAAAGAAATGACTTGGGATGATGATTAGGGAAGCAGAGGTCTGATCTTGGAGGGATAGTTCATAAATGAACAATAGAGCAGCTCACGGTTGAATCAATGCACCTGTTTCTCATGGCCATAAACAACAAGCCAACCCCCCAAAGGCCAATGCTGAGCAGTATGGATTGGGGGCTCTTAACTAAGACAGGTGTTTAAACTTTAATGAACCAAATAAAAGTACTCCCTGGGTCATAAAACTTAAAAACTCTTAAGCTGAGGGAATGAATGGCTTTAAGTAAATAGACACAACTCTGAGCTGTTGAGCAAAAGTAACAGAATAGTCAGTCAATCCTGGCCTTCAGGTGGGAAAAAAAACAAGCCTTAAGCCATGACCCCATCTCAAATCATACACAGGAACACCAAGGAAAAGCCCATCACACAATGCCAAGCACAAGATCATTCATGTGTGTTTATTCTGCAACATGATTTTCAGCCCTACTACACTGTGCTGCTAGCTGCCAGACCCCATGAGCACCTGCAGACATATAAATGTTGAACACAACCCTTAATCCCATCTTACCTACATCCTAGCTATCTGGCCTTGGATGAGTTGCTAGTGGCTTTGAACTTCACCTTCCTCACTATGAAAACAGAGTGAATATTTTATTATAATACATATAATTTTTTGGACAAGGCTCTAAAGTGACAGAAACCCAGTCAACTAGCACAACCAAAAGAGGATGACATTAAGAATGAGCATGATGACACAGAAGGTCTTCCAAGAGAAGGGAAGCAGTAACTAGGAGGTGGCAGAAAGCCATGGTGCTCTCATTGTTTATGTCTCTCTGCCTCTGCTTGATGTCTGTTTTCATATCCTCTGCTTTCCCAGCATGAAGACAATGGACAATAGCACGCAATAAAACACAAGTTTACGTTTCTTTAGTTACTAGCAGAGACTGAGTCCTTCTATGAATCTTAATTCCTAATTCCTAGGAGCTTACCTGGTTAGCCCAGTTCTGCCCCAGAAGAGGCAGGTTGCAGAAACCAACCTGGGCAATGGATTAAGGGAGGGTTTGGGGGTCAGTAGGCACCTCAAAAGGGAATTCTCTATGGTGAAATGTCACAAAAGCTTGTGTTCAGGATTCATCTGCTACATGTAGCTAGCTAGCACATAAATACTCAATATATTATAATCTCGGTACCCTCACAAAGAATATAATAAATGCTCATTTCATCCAGATTGATCTTGACTGCTAAAATGAATCTATCTGAGTAAGTATGGTGTCTGATACATGAATTTATCACCACGTAGGCATCTCTCAGATAAAGCTACACCCCAGGTAGTTTATATCCAATAATTATATCTAGAAAAGATAAAATTAGCTTTACTATTTTAAAAAAGTTTATTTCAGAGAGAGTATGAGACATGTGAAGGTTTTAAAACCCCCTAAGCAGTCCAGCAAATGTGCAGAAAGATGGCTAACCTTCAGAAGTGCAGTGAGCACACGGGGAAACCTGAGCTCCCAGCGTGTTAGAAAGTTTTGGTTATCCTACACTTCTCTAATGTCACTAAAGGACCTTGAGTCTGGTTCGCCAGTGTTCAATAACTGCCTGACTGCCACATGAGCAATGAACTTACTGAATACCTAGATACACACTGAATAAGAACATGTATTTGGGCAGAGAAAGAATTGAATGTGCAGTCTTTTCTCTTAACCTATTAAAGTTTCTTTCAAGAGTTAAACCAAGCCATTAGCTCCTAGAAGGACATGTTGATTTACCTGAATGGATGTACCTTTCCATATATTTCCTTCAAAAGATCTTGTTACCAAAAGCAATCAACTTCAAAGTCTTAAGTGGTTGTGTAACTATCTCTTGCATATAGAGCTAGCAATTAGGTGTAGTCTGGTTAAAGACAAATGAATCACATTTATAGATTTGTGTATGTTGAACCATCCATCCATCTCTGAAATAAAGTCCACTTGGTCATGGTAGATTATTTTTCTGATGTGCAGCTGAATTCAGGTGGTTAGAATTTGAGAATTTCTGCATCAATATTCATAAGGGATATTGGTCTGTATGTTTTTTGTTGTTGCTGTGTACATTCCTGGCTTTAGGTATCAAGGTGACAATGGCTCTGGGGAATGAATTGGGAAGGATTCCTTTCTTCTCAATGTTATGAAATAATTTCTGCAGTATAGATACCAATTCCCCTTTGTAGGTCTAGAAAAATTCAGCTACAAAACCATCTAGTCCCCGACTTTCATTCTTTGAAAGCTTTCCTTTAATTGCTCCATCACCTTTGTTTCTTGATATTGGTGTGTTTAGAAGTTCTATTTCCTCCTGACTGACCTTAGGAAGTTTGTTTGTTTCCAAGAATTTGTCCATTTCTTCAACATCTTCCAGTTTATGTGCACAGAGGTTTTTATACTATTCAGAGATGATGTTTTATATTTCTTTGGTATCAGTTGTAATATCTCCTTTTTCATTTCTGATTGAGTTTATTAGGGTCCTGTATTTTGTGTTTTTTGGTTAATCTAGCAAGAGGTCTATTGATTTTGTTTATCTTTTCAAAGAACCAATTTTTGTTTCATTAATCTTATGTATAATTCTTTTGTTATTGATTTCATTTACCATCCTTCAGCAAGAAAGAAAAATTGAGGGTGAGGGTGGAGAAAGGTTGGGAGCTAAAGACAGCTCCTTACCAGAGACTTCCCATGAGACTGGGGAGAGAGGACTTTGACCACCTCTGGCTGGGGGATCCTCCCCAGGAACACACCTCCAGGGGCACAGTGAAGCCATAGTAGACTCCAGGAGCTAACAAGAGGTCTGGAACTGAGGATGCAAGGCTGGTTGAACATATGCAAATACATAAATATTATTCATCATATCAATGGAAACAAAGACCATATCATACTCTCAATAGACGCAGAAAAAGCATTTGATAAAATTCAGCATCCTTGTCTAATAAGAACACTTAACAAAATAGGCATGAGTGGCATAAATTCACACCTAACAGTTACAGTGCACACTGTCCAGGTGAGGGGCACACTTACAACTTTGACTCAAATTGTACAAAAACAATTCATGTAACCAAAACATTTGTATCCCCACAGTATTCTGACATAAAAATGTTACAACAAAATTTAAGAAAAATAAAAACGAAAATAAAATAAAAGAGAAAGTAGTTCTATAAACTCAGTTCTACCAATATCAGTACTGAACCTCCACAGTACTAGTTATAATAGAATTATAGAGTATGTTTATAAAAAATATCATTTTTAAAAATGATTGTTATGAATGCTATGCCATTCATGTTATCAATCACATCCCCTGACTGAAGATGGGGCTTTGGGGTGAAATTTTTTTTTTTTTTTGAGACAGAGCCTCAAGCTGTCACCCTGGATAGAGGGCTCTGGCATCACAGCTCACAGCAACCTCCAATTCCTGGGCTCAAGCGAGTCTCTTGCCTCCGCCTCCCAAGTAGCTGGGACTACAGGCGCCCGCCACAACGCCCGGCCATTTTTTGGTTGCAGCCGTCACTGTTGTTTGGCGGGCCCAGGCTGGATTCGAACCCGCCAGCTCAGGTGTACGTGGCTGGCGCCTTAGCCCTTTGAGCCACAGGCGCCGAGCCTGGGGTGAAATTTTTTGTGAATAAGACAGCTTGTGGTAAATTCAATGATGTAGTAAGTGTCCAAGAATTTTTCCAAGTATTCTTCTAAGTGCTCTATGAAGATACATAGGTGACCAAAGCATGGTTTCTCCTTTTGAAGAACTTATAAACTAGTCAAAATAAAAAGTTCTGATCCTTTCAGTAAACAACAGTCAGCTCAGCTATCAGATGAAGAAGATAGCTGTGATCAGCCAAATGAATCACAACAGGAATTCAGAAGTAGAGGAGAGGGAATGGGTTCTAATGCTTAGAGAAGGCTTTATGCAATAGGCATGGGTCTAGCTAGGTCTCAAAGGATGAATAGGATTCAATTCATTGGAGCAGGAAAAGGAGCTTGGGTGCTGCACAAACAAATCTGAGTGTGGTCTGCCAGTGCACCTGCAAGAGATGCTGCACCACAGCAACAAAGGCAGAGAAGACTCCTGCAAGGCAGAATTTTATTCCTTAGGTGATGTCTGGGGACAGTTTTGATTGAATGCTACAACTGGAGATGGGGTTCTACTGGCATCTAGTGGGTACAGATCAGAGATGCTGTTAAACATCTAACAACGCACAGACCAGCCCCACCCATGCAACAAAGAATTATCTAGCCCCAAATGTCAAAAGTGCTAAGGTTGAGAAGCCCTCTTATAAGAAGAGCTTAAAAAAGGATTTAAAATAGCTCACTAAAGTTGCTTTCATTATACTGAGAGATAAAAGAGGGAGAGGGACTATTTAGGAAACCAATGGTATGGTAAAGCTTTAGAGGTAAAGCCAAATGTAGGCATTCATTAAAGCTTTAGAGGTAAAGCCTTCTGACAGAGGGACTCAAGTGCAGACTGGCTAGATTAAGGTCACAGGTTTGATCTGCTGTATTGTCAAAATCTCTATTTCAAAGCCAAATGATCTAGCCCCAGCTCTGGAAATTCTTACCCTTAGAAAGTAAATAGTTCAGAATCACTATTAAGAAAATGAATCAAATAAATTCTGCTAATGAAAGCCTAAAAAGATCACCGTGATGAAAATGTTAATCACTATAATGATAAAAATTATTATGTTAATTAGTTCCTTGGAGTTACTTCCCTTCTCCTTATTACTCTCATGCCACTCTGCTATATTTTTTCAAACCATTTGCCCACTTACCATCCCCTGAAATTAGACAGATGGATAGCTATTCCAATTCTTGCTGAGTGCTTGGCCCATTAGAGCGTAGGCTCCATGAAGGCAGGAACTTGGTCTCATCTATCATCTACTGTATTCCTGGATCTAGAGAGTGTCCCAGTTGGGCTTGGAAATGTAGGCATTCATTAAATATTCACTGAATAAATGATGATCACATGTGTATAGTATATTGGACACTATTGTGAAACCCATTCCTTTATTGGAGAGATAACATCGGTTGGCATTGTGGTGGAGGCCATAGTGAGATGGACAGATGTGAGCCTGCCCTTTGTACACCTTGCAGGCAGTATTAACAATAATTACAACCAAGCATGACCGTATTCCAGTACAGAAGGTTGAGAGTAAGATGGACAAGCCATGACAGTGTCAAGGGAGACAGATATTACTAGTATTTCAGCCTTATCAGTGAGAAAACTGCAGGTCATAGAACTTAAGCAAAATTGTTCCAAGACATCTGGTTGAGAGGTGATGAGATTCTTGCAAACATATACTGAACGCTTGATCATGAAGATTAACAAAGTGTAATACTTTGCAGTACACACAGAACTGAACTAGGAACCCCATCTTCACTCTGCCAATATCCGGTTTCTTCCACTCCTGCTGGCTGTGAGGACTTTTGTGCATGATTCTATGTCTGATAGTAATGGATTACACATTTCCTCAAATCAAAATGAACTGAAGATGTCTACATAGTGACATGAATTTTTGTCAGCAGTAGGCCAGCACTGCCAGTTACAAGTCCTCAAGCTCAGATACAGGAAGGATGGGAGAGATGAGGATAGGAGGAGATGGAAAAGCCACACTAATGTATTCAGAATTAAATAACAGAATTATTTCTGCTTGGGAAATCAGTCTGCCCTCACACTTTACAATGACTAACACTTTCAGAGTCCTTTTAAATCCAGGACAAATTTCCAGATCTTCTGGTAAAGTTATGATTTATTGCAGCTACCTGCATTTCTTTGGAAAATGTATACTAAATATCAAGGATGTTGCAGACATAGAGCTACCCACCACCAGGGGACATTTGGCGATGTCTGGAGACATTTTTGATTGGTATGAATGGAGTGAGGAGGATTTTCTGGTATTCAGTGGGTAGAGACCAGATGTACTACAAACATACTAAGATGTATGACACAATTTCCCACCACAAAGAATTATCTGTTTCAAAGACTTGGTGGTAGTGAGATGAAGAAATGCTACGGTCGACCTAAATATCAAAAGAAAGAAATCCTTCCCTCAAAGACTCAAGGCAGGCTAATGCTAACAAAGGAATATAGTAAGTGTCATAGTGGCTGGTGTCTATACAGCACTAAGAGCATCACCAGAGGCCAACCACGGTTCCCCACCCTTACTCTCTGACACTCCGTATTAATCTTATGTCATAATTAATCTGTGTTTCAAATGTTGCTGCTGCCAGATATCACATAGCCCCAAACTGTTATCAAATTCACTCCCAATGATTTTTAATTTATTCTGTTCTTTTCGGTCTGCAGAACAAAAGAGCCCCACGTGGAAAATTAGGTTTAAAGACTGTCAAACCATTTTATGTCAACCTTTACAGAACAGACCAAACTGATGTTTCAAATAAAAGAAATTACACTGTGGTTTGTACATGCACGTAAAACAAAGGACTTCGTTCGAAATTTAAAAGGATGAAAATAAAACTCTTGAAGGTCATTTAAATTCTCTGGTGGTTAACAGGAACAATTCATGAACTGGCACTATCTTCTTCATAAATGGAGTTTTTTAATTATTATACTCTTTACATCTATGTAAAACAAAAATGTTTCACAAATTTTAATGTTCATGCAAACATAAGAGATTCTGTAAGATAAGCAGTCATAAAAAATAAGAGTCCCTCTCTCTTTACATCCACTGGAAACACACACACAGGTACCCCACACACACACACATACACACGTGCACACACGAGTGTGCACAGATTTAATATCAAATAAAACAATATAGTCAAATTTAAACTTATTCTGAGAAAATTTACTTCCACATGGTTAACTAATGAACTACACAAAACACTTTGGATTGTCCATTAGGTCATATAGTCAGCTTTCTTAACAGCTAATGAGGATATTTTACTAGATGACATCTGTAGACACAATGTACCTTCAGGGCTGAATGATACGTTTAATAGTTTCTCTTTAGTTAAAGCTGATTTCCTTATTTTTTATTTAACTTTTTTCAAAAAGGGGCTTCTTAAATTAATTGTTTCCACATGTTCAACTCACTGTCTGCCAGAGGACATTCTCATTAAAATGCATTTCCACCCACTCCTCTATCATTAACTGTTTAAGAATGCTCTACAAAGGTTGTATTCAGAAAGGGCTTTTCACTTTCTGTTGCAAATGGAAATTTTGGCCAGAGGGTATTTTCTTGATCCAGTCCAACCCAGAACATGTTCTTTTTTCTGATTATACAACACTTACCCAGACTTTGCTAGCAGAGAACAGATTAGATGTGAAATCGTTAAGTCTTACAGCCTTAACATCATATAAAATTTACTATATTATCTGTATAGCTGAATCCTCCATCTAATTAGTGCTGAAACCAAGCCAACTAACATCAATCATACTGACAAAAGTGTTCCATATATCATTCCATATTTTATCACGCACATTTGTTTTATAGATATTAAAAGAACTAATGATAACATCAATTGACCTGGCATTAAAGTGATATTTATATGATGCATAGTTTAATAAAAAGACTCTGGTCTAATGAATTCATCACGCAAAATTCTTTGCTCAAGTTTTCTATTGGCAATATAATCTCTGTAGAAGCATTACGATTGGTGTATGCCTTAATTTCTGTTTGTTTATGCAGCCACCAAAATACAGAGTATCTCTGTATTTTTATCTCACTGCTTTCTACCTTTGCAACAGTTAATGGTCCAAGTATAGAATTCCAAGGTCTGACACAATTACAAACATTTATCTCTCACTGATACAAATTTTACAAGCTATCTTCCACCATCTTATACTTTCTTCATGAGTTGTTTATTCTTTGATGCAGAAATATAGTAGAACCTCCATAGTTGACCACCTCCTTAAGTTGACCTGATTTTCATAGACCGACAAGCACCACCTGTACTTAACAGTGCAAGAGGCTTAGTTCCTTACCACCTCTGTATGTCCACCTGTTTGTTATAGTCCCTTGGGTGGCCAACTTACAGAGGTTCCACTGTCTATTAAGCTAGGCATCTCTCGTCTTTTCCACAGACCTCTTGCCTTCATTTCTCCATTAGACAGTCATCTATCTCTATTAGAGGTTAATATGATTCACATCCACAGGATACTTTTAATTGCTAAAATACCTCATAGTGTAATTTAAACATTCCTGTAATAATCAGTGTACATTTTAGCTGTCTAAATATTCTCTGGCATAGTTTAAACAGCCCACAAACCTCTTCCTTAAAGCGACAAATGTTCAATTTAACTATAGCTTCCTCCACTACGGTCTATTTTTACAATATGAATATTTACTATCTTTGAACTGAGACAGCCTACACATTTGCACTCAGGAACATCCATTTGCATCCAAATTTCCACCATTAGTCATATGCAGTGATGTGACATAGAATTTGTTTTAGTTGCCCTAATAGATTTGAATGTACGTTCAAAACTAAGAGGACCTAACATTAATTTGTTGGTCATTTATGCAGCTAGTGATAAAACGTTTTGTACAATAACGATTTGAGTACTGAAAAATTTACATTTTTATCATAAAAAATTTCTCTGTAAATTTTTATATCCCAGTTTTGACATCATAGTTTTACAGAGTGAAATGTTAATGCTGGTTCAAAGATATTCAAATCCCTGAAAAGATGAGAAATATTTTAAAACCACATGGATATAGAGAATATCAAAGAATACAAAATACAAAATTTGCCCTTTGGCGTTAGGATATTTTCATTATGAGAACACATTTCCAAATGCGAAATGTTGAACAAATATGAAACTAGATATAATTTCAGTTAATTCAATTTTATTGTAGCGTTAACCTGAGTTGAGGTAAATATTCAATTATTTAGCTATGTGTTGCTTACTTTTAAGAGGATTTAGGGAAGTAGTTGGGGGAATTTTCTCTTTCAGCTTTGATTGTGGAGTGTGTGGGCACTTCAGGAGGGATGTGTCAAAGAGACCAGTAGAATGAATAAGGGTTATAAGAGTTCTTTAGTGTCTTGAACACAAATTCTAGTCTACATCACAGCCAAACGTACATGTTTCTCCACTGCCCCCATAGCTATTGAAGCAGCTCAGATGGGACTTTTGGTTGCACATTTTTTGAGTTATTTATTATTGCTTGAGTATTTAATAGACAATAGTTTTCTACCCAGCTTTGTCATTAGTTCAAATCATTCTTCTTAATGATTTGAAAAGAAATAATGAATTTCTGTAAATATGGTGTACACACACACAGATATATGCACACGTACACACAAAATGTTAAATGAGTTCTCTCCCCACTCTGGTAATACTGAAAACTACGTGATTTAGTCAACAACTTATTATTTTTAATTTAATTTTAAGGCAGAGACAGAAATGAAATCTTTAGAAGACAAAAGTTCACCTAACAATACAAAATGACTTTGCTGTTGAAAACACATACAAAAGAATCTAGAAAAATAAGCTTGTATTCTTCTTCTTTGTATAAATGCGTAATTGAAAAGTCTAGATTTTAGGTTCATTTTATCTATAATAGAAGTCAAATTAATTGGGAAACTTTACATTTATGAAACCCGGCAACTGCAGAAGTAATTATGACATAGACTGGCCAAGAATATAGGCCATACAATTCCTTTTGTTAAGATATCTTAATTTCTTTCTGCAGTAATGCTAACTCATGTAGTCTGCTCTACAAGTATTCTGACTTCTCACAACTCCACAGATATGAAAAGTCACAAAGTTCCAGTCAAACAAAGTAAAGGATGGACAGTTTCAGTGATGGCAAAGCAGAGCTATTGCCCTGGGGAGAAAAGACAGCAGATGATATTTTTGATATTTTTTGTATCATACCCTACATTTCTTTTCCTTGGGAAATTTAAACATAAAACGACCGACATGCTTTGGCAGATTTCAGAACCTTTCAACTCCTCCAGCTGACTTGTTCATAAACGTTCCATGGCTCAAGAATAAAATCATTGGAAACATAAGTTGGCTGAGCACTGAAATCACATTTTCATTTAAAAGTCCTGATAACAGTTTAGGCTCTCCTGGTTTATAGCAAATAATGCTTTAAAGGACTGGCAGAAGAGGGTCTCTTCTCATATAGAATGCAGATAAATATTTCATTAGGATTTTCAGAGTAGTTACATTTATTTACGTAACGAGACTTTTTATTGTATAAAACTATTTTACTAAAGATAACAAAAATTATGAAATGCACTCATGAATGAATAAGTGGTACCTTTATATGATATTCAACTTAAAAACTAATAGAACAATACATTGGTTTAACTATTCACAGATATTTAGATGTGATCTAAAGAAGCTGAAATACATATATTTCACAATAAAAATTCAGTAAGTTTTTCAATATATTTAAAATCATTATTTAACAAACTAACAAAATGAAGACCACACATTACTGAAAGTAAGCAAGCACAAGGACACGAGAAAGTGAGAAAGTTTAGTTGAATATTTTGGTCCAATAAAAGGTCCACATATCTGACTATTTTGACAGAATTTGAGACAGTATGAACATCATCATAACATTTCTCCAAACGCACAAAGACCGTTACTATGGTTTTAAAACTAGATTTCTTCTATGATTGGTATAGGACCATAATTTGGGGGAAGACAGATTATCTCAGTCAGATAAACACTTTTTCCTATGGAATAGTATGTTTCTTCCATGTGTGAATGACTATTTAAAATCATAGGAGGCATATTGGAAGATTTTAGTAACCACCATGAACCAGTACGAAATAAGTAACTGTTTCCTTAAGAACAAATCATATGATTTATAGAATGAAGAGGAATTGTCACAAACTATCCAGTGGTTCTCCTAGACTGATCACTCTGTGTATGTGGGTGTCCTGGATCAGAGGAAGGAGGAAGAAAGTGGAAGAAAGTCAGCAGCCCTGTCTGTGAATGTATCAATGCACATTATCTTTTCATTTTACAAAAAGCCAAGTTTGAATCCTCATTGTAATGGCATTTTTTCTTCGACTGTTGATGAAAGAAATTTCATGCAAAACTATCAATTACTATTTATTTTCTCAGAAACTTTGTATCTTTTCACAATGGAGACAATAGGGCAGTTAATTCTGCAAGTTAATTCTGAGTTACTTTCAGGAAGCAGCAGTGACAAGGTGAAGGACACTTCTTAGGAATCAATGGAAGAGGTTAGAGTTTTGTGATTAGAATTCAGAACATCCATATGATATTTTTCACATCAAAAAATAATGTAATATGGGAAAAATTAAAATGTTATAAAGTCAGAAAAGTATCAGCTTTTGGATCCTGGCTCTACTACTTGGTTTAGCCTTGGGCATTTTGCTTCAATATTTTGTGACTCTTTTTCCCTTATCTGTAGATGGAACTAATACTGTTCACCTAAGAATTAGCTGTGATGACTGATGAGCTAACAAGTGCAAAGATAGGACTGACACAGACAGGCACACACGGTAGATACGTACTCTTTTTTTTTATCATGAATAAAAGCTCTGTTTATTTTTTTACTTATTTTTTATAAATCATAAACACATAGATCATGTATACATTAATGCATTTATGGAGTACAATTGCTGATTTCATATACAATTAGGAACGCTTACATCGCTCTGGTTAATATATACCTCATGTCGTTTACTTAATTATTGTGTTAAGACATTTACACTCTATACTTAATAGATCCAACATGTACCCTTGCATTATGCACCATAGGTGTGATCCCGCCATTCGCCCTCCCTCGATCTGATCTCCCTCCTCCTCCCTCCTTCATCCTGGGCCATAGTTGTGATCTATTCTTTACACGAAAGTGTGAGTGATTGTAAATTAGTTTCATTAATAGTACTGAGTACATTGTATATTTTTTCTTCCATTCTTGAAATATTTTACTAAGTAGGGTATGTTCCAGCTCCATCCATGTAAATGTAAAAGATGATTCTGACTTTCACACGAATCTCTCTAAATCACCTCCCAATGACCTCCTACTCCTAGAAAAACTCTTTATGAGTACGTATCTTTTATTATGCAGCCTTAAAAAAAGATACCTACTCTTAAAAGAGTCTTGCTAGGACAAGGAAGTCATTGGGAGATGTTTTAGAGAGATTCATGTGAAAGTCAGAATCATTCCACACATGCAAAGAAAAGGGACATTTCATGAGTTTGCATCTAGCTACCACACCTTGTATTTCCTCATTATCTCAAATGGGAGATTTTTGGTCACCGGCTTCAAGTATTTCAGTAACTCTTCCATTGTTATGCCTCTCTTATCTCCATAATACTTTCTCTAATTTCTGTGAAAGGCAGAGAAATTTAGTTATCTGCTTCTCTCCCACTGAGCAGTTAATCATTCTCTTTCTCATTTTCTTTTCTAGCAAAACTTTCAACTTCCTTTCAAAATTGTTCTAAAGGAGTACAATCCTAAGACAATCAAAATACGCCTCTATGTATTTCATGTTAGACAGTTTTTAGAAGCCACTTGTGGGTCTTTCCATTTTACCAACACAGAAACAGCATCTACTTCAATTCCTCCATGGAGACAATCACCATATAGTTGGTAGTTGACTTACAAACTAACAAAGGGGGAGACCTCCCAGTGAAATGTCAAACATTTGAAAAGTACTTGAGAAAACTGTGGTCAACTGGATGAAAGATTTGAGTTAATTAATTTATCCAGATACTATATAAAGCTCAGTGATTTTAGCAATCATTGACACCCCTTTTAGTAGTTTTTGGTACCCACTCACTAAAAATAGACATTAACTACATAATTTTCTCTAACTGAATTCTAGTTATGAGAAGCATGAGAAAAAACTGAGCTTAAAATGGAGAATTAATATGACACAAAGAAATATAATTTTTAAGTAATGGGCAGTAGAGAAAGAATTAGACCATAAAAGAAAAAACAGGAATAATGATATAAAAATCAAATGCATTTAAATTAAGACAGGAAACAGAAAATATACATGCTACAGTGATGTAGACAATAATATTTAACAAGCATTAGTGAAACTTTGTTGAGAATCCAATTTGTGTTAGATGTTATGGAGGATGATGGAATACAAAGATTAATGCAAGGAGGTATGATCTGTGTTTCCTAAAATCTTAATAAAAACTAAGGGGGGGGAGGCCCACAAAGAATTAAAAAAAATTTTAACTCATAAGATATCATAGGGGAATTCCATTCCACTTTTGCTTTCTGAAATGAAGTAGGTGCAAGGGAAACAACGGGGATTTGAAATCACCCAGGTCCTAGTCCCCAAACGCGCTACTAAAGGGCTCGTAATCTTGGGCAGCTCAGGTGATCACCCTGTACCTCAGTTTTCTCACATGTAACATAAGGAGGTTTACTACATAATCTCAGTGGTATGTAGGGTATTCCATGATTCCGATTCACTGAGGAGGCATACACGATATTCTAGATGTACAAGATTCTTAAAAGAAAGAAAATTCTGAGGAGGAACTCAAAGGAGGAGAGATGAATGGATTATTGGCAAACTGTCAAAGAGGAATTTGGGGCAAAGCAAAAGTCATGTACAAAACCCCAAAGCTATAAACAAGAGAGTAATAAGTCAAAGGCAAAATTCAGAATGTGGAGTCAGAGAGAAATGTCAGTAATGAGATGGGAAAGAAGGTAGGCGCTTGGTGGCTCGGCACCTGCAGCTCAGTGGCCAAGCCACAGAGTGCACTGTAGCTGGCGTCCAGTGGTTAGGGTGCCAGCCACATATACAGAGACAGGTGGGTTCGAACCCAGCCTGGGCCTGCTAAACAACAATGATAAATGCAACGAAAAAATAGCCTGGCATTGTGGCAGGCAGCTGTAGTCCCAGTTACTTGGGAGACTGAGGCAAGAGAATCACTTAAGCCCAAGAGTTTATGGTTGCTGTGAGTTCAACCTCACAGGAGGGTCCAAAGGAATCCAAAGCAGTGAAACAAAATCAGGGGAAAATAAAGGTAGAGTGATGCCATGGCATTTACCAAGGGCAGACATAGTGAAACTCTAACTCAAAAAAAAAAGAAGGTAAGGGCTTGGAAACAAGCATTTCAACTGAAGACAGGACAACAGCAGAAAATAACACAGGAATTAAATGATAAAGATTGTATCTGAAGAGTAAACAAAAAAAATTAAGGCAAGAGATAAAAGTTCAAACAAAAGAGAAGAAAGTGAAATGTAATTCAAAGTCAGAAAAGTAGAAAAACAGCTACTGGATTGATAAATAGGAGAAAAAAGTAAGTAATTTTGAGAAAATGAATGAGTAGATGGGTTAGAAAAAGTAGGTTGAAGCTAAAGATAGATAAATGGTCAAAAAATTGAACACTATTTTGGAATCGGAGCCTTAAGTACTACACCAAGATAGGCATTTCATGGCCATTGCAACAACCTGGAAAGTTTGGCTTTGGCAATTGTTTTAGTTTCCACATGCAAAGCAGGATAAATACAGAAAAAGGAAGTGAAATTATTGGAGAATTTTGATGAAATACTTTCTTCCTCCTGAGCTTAAAACCAATTAATTGGTCTAAAAATTGGACATCCTGCAGTATCAAATAAAATGCAACCCTAATAATAATTATTACCTTAGGTAACATTTGTTGAACCCTTCCTTGTGCCAGGAACCATACTGTGTTTTAAAGGCACAATCTCATTTATTTCTTCCTAGGAGAGGATAAAAAAAGATGTCAGTGGCCAGAAATTGCTGTTTTTATCCTGTTTATCCTTTCTACCATAATATGTAGAATTCAGTGCTCCTAGTATGCACGAGTATTGGAAAGTTAGGTGCTCAGAGCACAGGAGGGTCCAAAGGAATCTACAGCATTAGATTCCTTTGGAAATGCAAAAAATGAAAAAAACTGCAGTGCATAGAAATTAAATGAGGCAATATAATAGAACACCTGCTCTTAAAACCTTCAGCCTCTTGTTTTTATTCTATAATGTAAACATAATATTAGTACCTGGAGGGTGGATGAGGAACAGCTGAGGATACTTTGGTTCTCATGAAGAGTAAAACAAGGAAACATCACTCAAAGTTATAATTAACTAAATGGCTTCTGTTACAATTGTGAAAGGCACCCTTTCTATGCAATGGCTTATTGGTTAGGTTTCCTACTAGTTACCAAAAATTAAAAAAAAAATTAAAAATGTCTGCAAAGGTATGCCTTGTAGTTCTCTAATTAATGATCAAAAGTGCATTTACTTTGGCATAATTTCACATTTTTATGTGAAGACTTATTTGATTGTAATTAGTATAGACTACAGAACTTAATTAGGACTAATCATTGCTTAACTCAATCAGAATCCCAAAAGAACAATATAAACAAATTTTTATTGGTATTAGTGATCCAAACTTGTGAAATATAGAGCCAATTAACCTATAACAATGCTCCCAAAATATATAATAAAAATAAAGTATGGGTGCATTACCAAACAGTTTCATGAGTGCACTAAGAACATAATAACAGTGTTAATAATCAAACCTCACAGGATCAGTCTTCCTTTTTAAATGCTAAAAATATTTATGCAATCACAATTACGATGCATATTAAAATATGCGATCGCTTAATGAGATGAAGCATGAAAAGATTTCAGGACAATGTAGGTTCTATAATGTCAATGCAGCTTCCCAGTTAAATTCTCGGTAATGGGAAATCTGCAATTTTAGATCACATAACATTCAATTATAATTCCCTTAAATTCTGAACAGTTAAGCAAGGTTTCCTCAACCTAGAAGAAAAAAATAGGGAGGTTTACTCAACAATGCTGCTTTGCAAATTTCAGAGCAAAACAGCTTGACTTTTCTTTGCTCCATTCTGTTTTAACTCTGTGTTTGCTCCTTAAACCTTGTGCAATGATTTAACCCTGCTGGAGAGAAAGTAGAAGCCAATATCTTCAGGCTGACATTCCTATTGCAATTTATGAAAAGACAGCAAATGTAATTTGTCTTTGCGTATAAACTCTCTAATGAAATTTCTCCATTGGAATTGGAATCTATCCTAAAATGCCTGGAATATTTCACACAATTAGATGTGGAACTCTAACCACTCACCATCCATTTCCAAAAAGTGCCAGGTTGAACACGTTAGCACAGGATGGATTCTCTTGACTGAGCTTTGAAGCAAAACTTGAAAAATAAAACATAGGCTCGGTGCCTGTGGCTCAACGGGCTAAGGCGCCAGCCACGTACACCTGAGCTGGCGGGTTCGAATCCAGCCCGGGCCGCCAAACAACAATGACGGCTGCAACCAAAAAATGGCCGGGCGTTGTGGCGGGTGCCTGCGGTCCCAGCTGCTTGGGAGGCGGAGGCAAGAGACTCACTTGAGCCCAGGAATTGGAGGTTGCTGTGAGCTGTGATGCAACAGCACTCTATCCAGGGTGACAGCTTGAGGCTCTGTCTCAAAAAAAAAAAAAAAGAAAAGAAAAGAAAAAGAAAACATAGCTTACAACTTCTACTGTACCAGAATTACTTTCCAGCTGGGCTTTAGTCAGACATTAAAGGGGAGGTGCAATATTTGAAAAATGTAATCTAAACAGTATGTTCATATTTCTTAAATATTGTGAGTTTCTCCTCACAATGTTGCAGATTCATAGCAGCTTGCTGGTGAGTCAGATGCCAAAATCATATGCTAGGAGAGCAGGGGAACAGACTTTTAGATTTGGGGAATTAACTAATCCCTTACCTGCTGCCATAATTTTTCAAAATTTCCACGGTGAGTTCAGTGAAGTTCATATTGATGCACAAAAGGGATAAATCCAAACCATTACCATGTTTGAAAAAATAAAAGCTCTCTGACTTAAATCTATCATCTTATAGCACATTTACCTAAATGCTTCATAGCTTTCCATTTTTTCAGTCAACTCACAAGTTCACTATCTTCTGCCTTTTACTAAACATGAAGAAATCCATGACTTAGCAAGTAACTAAAAGGATTCACCAAAAATTTCTGAAAGAATGTCCTATTTCAGGGGGATAGTTATACTGCTTTGATTTTAGTTACTAGGTATTTGTTATCTCCTATGTGCCCAGAAGAGCAAGGTAGGGTCATAAGCCAAGGTTGCTATCTTTATGGGGTTTAAAGTCATTGCTGAAGAAACACTAACTATCATAAAACCGCTCACAATTAAAGGCAAAATACAAGTAGTCCCAAAATAAAGAATACAGAAAATAGGTGTGGAAAGGAAGGAAGAGATGGGAGTGGGGGGAAGTGCTTGTCTCAAACTTCAACAAAAAGGCAAATCTTGAATAGGATCTTCACCCATGCTTAAGACTTGGAAAAAAGGAAAGGGGGAGTATGTGTGTGTGTTTGTGTGTGTGTGTGATAGCGAAAGAGAGAGAAATAATACTTGATATTATTTCAAGGAGCATGAAACAGCAGATGATGATGAAACAGATGCTGCTAAGTGTGGCAGTCCCATTAACCAAGCGTGTTTTAAAGCTTCTCAAGCTTATATTTACCCTTCTAGAAATAACTTTAGACTCAGAATTTGAGATCTGAGAGTCCCATCCTCTGGAAAATAACCACCAATCGCATTATTCTTGAATGATCTAAGTACTAAAAGAAAGCAAGTTTGTACATTTCTGCTGGAACAATCTTCATTCTACAGCTCACAAAGACTTTCTTTCATTCTCAAAAGGGTGTCTCTGAAGTCCAATACTCTGCATAACTTGATCCTGTGAAGTTTTATGCTTAAAGTCTAATTCCTCAGTAAAACTTAATAAAGAACTTCTAGCCTCTGACTTTAGGGATGCCCTTTCCATTCCTCCCACAGATGGGACAAGGAATAAAGCAGCAGCCATCCTTATCCATTTTGGTATGAATCATGGGTTGAAAATTTATACATGCTATACTCAAATGTGCAGAAAAGCATATTCCTATCTTCAATGAAAACCAAGGGGAAGAAAAGAACTTTAATAAGCTTGCCTTTGTCTTTTTTTTACCCTCTGGCTTTTTAGTCTCTTTCCATCTGTAAGATTACTTTAGGAGGTAAACTCTATCAGGCTTTCAGGGTTTCTAATGCTTCCTTGTCCCGAAATGGCACCTTAAGTGTAGCAAAAAGCTTATTTGAGGCCATGGCTATTAAGCAACATCCTCTGTCTCTGAGTGGGTCTCTAACCAGCATCTCTAACCAGTCCAACCCCATTGGGAGCATCTTGCTCAGCTCAGCCTGTTGTGTTCAGTGGATTCTTAGGTTTTCTCTTAGTTATTCCAGGCCAGGTAATCTTCCCTTGCTGACTATGCCCTACCAAGCCTTTGGGTCTTGGGCGTGTCCTCCTACTTGACTCTTCTCAAGTAGAGCACCCTACAGCTTGTGTGGTGGGGCTCCCTGCTCTGAGCTCAGCTCCTTTCTGCATCCCCCCAAAGTTCCAGAGAACCTCTGAATCATTTCCATGACATAAAACAAGCAGACCAGGCAAGGAGTCAGTAACTCATACCCTCTCCAGCAGTATCTTTTCCGTTTTGTAACTGGAGAGAGGAAAGTGTCAGAAGGCTTGCTTCTACCCCCTCAGTTTCTTTTACCTTTGTTCTTCGGCTCTCAGAAACTTAATTGATCATATCCTCTTGCCCTTCAGTGGCAACTATCCCCGTTTTCCATTTCTAAAAATGGCTGGATTGAAGCATCAATGGATGAAAGTATTTTTAAAAATTGCATTTGGTTTAATATTTTTAAAATACTATCACCATCAATTCTAGGATACAACAATATCCATACAAAATCAGGTGTATGGCTTGTCTAAGAAATTTTATACTTTAATCACCAATGGATCAAATGTCTCAAGATTGTTAAATTTTGCCTTATATTTATGCCCCAATTTTACAAAACTAAAGTAAATGTCAACAAAAAAATTTTTCATAAGCAGAATTTTAATTAAAGAAGGAAGAAAAGAAGGAGGGAAAGGAGGAAGTTAAAGAGAAAAGGGAGGAAAAAGAAAAGAGGAGTGGTTTTCCATACCAGGAATTTTTCTCAGCTTGATACAGAGTCAGCCCAATCTACTTTATTCCTCAACTTCATAAAAATCCTTGATGCTACCAGGACCCACTTGGTGGTACTGAAAGAAGATCCTAGATCCAAAGAGATATCAATTACATTATTAAACAGTGTTCCCACTGAGAAAGAGTAGGCAAAATAGTATTATAGATTTTTGATAATTCATATTTAAGAAAAAATAATTCCCATTGCCACTTAGAGAAAATGTACTCAACAAAGATAAACCACTCTCCAATCCCTCTAGTCCACAGCAGTTTATAATTGTTTCCCACTCAGTTTAGCATCAGAGAGAGTACACAATATTTCATTAGTATAATTAAAAGATGGCTCTCTTATTTATTTATACTTCCCTGCATTGGATAGATGTATTTGTTTTGGCATCCAACATTCTCTTTCCAAGAGTACCCTATGCATTCTGATTGATTAATAATTAAATTAATTTGTTAAAAGTGCCCATTTGTGTTCCTAGTGCTTCTAAATCACATGGTAAAAACACAGTATGACTCATTTGTTGGTAAATTAAAATAGGTTTCAATATCCTTTTCAATTGCTTATTAAATTGCAGTGTAACTTCTTCCAGTCTGCTGGCCTTGTGAACACAGACAGATCAGGGAAAACAGAAGTTACTGCAGCAGCAGCACCTCTGCAGAGGTGTCAACACACAGGACGAAGACATAAAAAATTTACATAACTGCAAATAACATTCTTATATCTTTAAATTATATGTCTCTGTTTGGAGATAAAAAATGTTATGTGAGATGAAGTAGAACAATGAAAATGATTCCTTACAAAAATCATTTAGTGGATCAAGGGATGAGAGTTGAAAAAATTCTACTGGAGGACACACTGCAATTGAGTCTGACCTCAACAATTACACATACTCTGTCTCATTCCACCCATCAATAAATAAGGCCTAGCATTAAAAATGAATAATCTCGGGAAATACGTTTCAGTATGGCATTAGAATTCTACTTTCAACAAACTTTTCTCATTTTCCTCTAAAATGAAAAGGACAAAGGCAGGTAACAACTGCCTCTCTTTCTTAAGTGAGGTCTGGGTGATATTTTTGCCTTAAGATGATGAAGCCATCAGAAGTTAATTATTTGTCCATCTTATTCCCCTTTTCCCAAGAAGGAAAAAATTATACCTTCAGTATTAATTCGTATCACACTTCCTCAAGTAATAATAGCCCCTTAGATTTCAAGGAATATAAACATACTTAGGCATGGGCATTTATTGGAAGAATAAGACAAAATATAGGCAAAAAAAATTCATCCTAGAGAAGTAAGAAATGAGGGAAGTGTCACTGCTCTCTCCATAACTCAAGGATGCTGTTTGCTGGCCCTGAGTCCCTCTGTGATCCTAAACATTCTTACTCTCAATTTGTCCATCTCAGTTTTACCCATCTCAGTTTTTTTACCCTTCACACCATCTCAGTTTTTCCTGTTTTGCTGGCAGATGATATTCAACATCCACTAGGAAATGTCTCTTCCCACCTTTTGGTAGTCTCTTCCCATCTTTTGGTGATAGTCCGTATCAGTTTGGTCAGAGACAGCCCTTCTTAGCCATGGAGTTCTGGTTTAGGTAGGATTGATCCTCCTCCTCTACTCCATAAGCCAGCTTGGAATCACTAGAGGTGTGGTGATGCATTAACACCTTGCTTTGAAATTTACCTAACCTTTTAGAATGACTCTAGGAGAGAAATGAGTCATGGAAGTGTTGCAGACTCAGGCTAGCTCAGTTATCACATGCTTTATCCGCAGAACCCCAAATCAAGCAAGATTTATTAATCCATACTTAAAATAGGAATCCCACACACAAATGCAAGCTAATCTCTATTCTCCTATTTTAGAAAAATATACAGCATACCTATGGCTCGGAAAAATTTATGTCCACAGCTGTGCTGTATACATACTTCAAGAAGTGTGCTCAGTATTTAAACCTTGGGATTGATGTTTATTACTTATATAATGTGAAACAAGCTGTTTAACTTGGTGTGTGTGTGTGTGTGTATGTGTGTGTATATATATATGATATGTTGTCCCTTTTCTAAAATGGTTTTTTAACACCATATAAGATTTTTGTATGTATTAAATGAGATAACACAGGTAAACTATTAAGACTTATCCCAGGAATACTCAATACCTGCTTTCTTAGATTCTCAAGTTACAATTCAAACTCTTTGCAAACCTCTCCATGATTTCCTCTCTTACAGAATGAGCAGTATAAATCTCTTAACTTTATGCCAGCCCTAGTCAACTATGTATTCCTCTCAATATCTGCTATCTACCAAGCAAATCCCTACTACAACAATCTTTTCTTATAAAGGCAAGGCGTCAATGATGTGGTAATGGTGTAGTAGGCCTTAATGTGAGAATGTGATGGAAACAGATGAAGTATATGGAAAATAGTTACCTCTGCTATTCCTTCCCCCTCATCTCTGAAACTATACTTTTCTCATTGTTTTCCATAATATGTCTGTATTCATACACCTACATACACATATATAAATGCATACAAATTTGTATCATCATAAGCACATCAGGCAATTCTCTCTCTCTCTCAAACACATAAACACACACATACACACAACTCCACCATTAGCAATGGAAGTCATCTGGTATTCATAACTGTGCTATGTTGCCATCCTCCACATTTGGCCTGTATACTGCATCTGGTGAGCAAATGTGTTTTATTTAGCCAAAATAGATTTGAGTCACAGAGTGTTTTAAATGTGTATTAATTACCTGTTCATTTAAAACATGTGACAATGTCTCATAAATATCTATATGCCTAATAGGGAGAGTCTGACCAGTGCGTAACCACTGGGTATGCATTCCCACATGGTGACCTCATCACTGTAGGTGGGGCTCAAGCTCTCCATTTCACTGAAGGTTGTACCACTCACTATTCTATTCTTGACCACAAGGCTAAGCGTCACTGTTGGTCATAATACCACCTGGCTCCCTTTCTCATTCACTTTACTTTCATAGCCCTTGGGCACATTTCACTTTGTGCTCTCTGGACTGTGTTTTGTCCATTTCCATGTCTGTTTTAGATTCTAGATCCCAGGGGCTAAAGGAGCATACCAGTTTGACTTGTTTTTATACTTCCTAAAAGTGTCATATCCACATGGAGATGCCTAATAAATGTGTGACATTAATAGTGACAGTGGTATAAGGACAGGATTATTTGTTCTCCTACACATCTGAAATATCTAAAGTACCCCCTTGGTTGCAAAGGCCTCTAACTGACAATCCTTGATTATCCACAGTCATCTATTCTAATGCATGAATCATTCAGGTAGTTTTGTCCCCGTTTGATTGTCTGAGGATTTCTTCTAACACAAGAGCCTCAGTAGAAAGATGAAGGAACTAAAATCTCTTGATTAGACTACTGACAAAGGGGAAAGATAAAACTAAAAAAAGAGCAAAGAATGTAAGATTGTAGGATTTTACTGTGTTCCCTCTGTCCCTCAGTTCTTCAGATAACCTATAGTTGGACACACAAATTGTAGCAGACACTGCTGATGGCCCAACCATAGTCTTGGGACCATTGTATGTGCTGCTATCAGGCTGACAGTCGTTTTCCTTTGTTCCTAGAATGATGGAAAGGTGAGTGGCCAGGATGCTTTATGCATGGCAAGCCAGAAGTGCCGAGAACTTGACCAGGGAACAAGTAGTTTTCAGTCAACATATTGATATTTGATGTATGACTGTCCTACCTCCTTCACTCCTCAGTTGTGTGTTCTGCATTGTTTGCCATAGGCTACCCTCTGAAGGAAGCTTCAGGCACCCCTATAATGCTGGTTTAGTAGTTGACCCTGTATTGGTTGCTTCCTCTTTCCAGTGTCACCACTCCATTCCCTATAGGTTTCTCTTGCACTTCCCAAGTACACTCTTTGCCCTCAATTCTGTCTTCAGATCTGTCTCTGGGAGAACCCCCAGTAAGGCACAAGAACTTCTGGAATAGTGAGAACAAGCAACCAAATTGGTCCCCTTGATTTTCACAAAACCAAAATGACACTTGAAGACAGAAACTCTTTCAGATCAATCAGCACAAGTTTTGCTAAGAGGAAAAAAGGTTATGTATCATACTTTAGTCACTTAATTAAGGTCAAGGAAACTTCAGTAGAAAGATTATTGTGAGGCAAAGACAGTTTAGTCAAACTTTTTATCTTGGTTGATCTGAAATGCCTCTTTATTGCTATATCAATCAACTAAATTATTTTTTCCAAGTCTAAAATAAAGTTACATATTGGTGTCTGGGCAAGAGAGACAATGAGGATAAAATTTTAATTTGTTTTCATGAATGTGACTTTGTAGCTTATGTGACTGCTGAGGGGTCTCTGCAATTTTTATTATGGTAAAGCAGAAACCAATGGAGAAAGCAGAAACCAAATAAGAAGTCTTATTTTAACGGTCTGACAAGCTTCTGAAAATTGTGAAAACCAAACAGTTGCAGTTTGGCATTCAAAGTTTATGAACCTGAGTTACATTACAAAATACTCTTGACAGATTTAATCTGGCCTTGGGGCAGTGGTGAGGAAATAAAAGAATTTGCAGAAAAGAAGCGAAACAGAAGAAAAATTAATGGGATGAAAGAATTGGCTATGGGGACAGAATGCAAACAATAAGGCTATGGAGAATCCTTAATCCTGCTGCCTTACAGAAATGAACAGCAAATGAAAGGACTTACAAATTGATGCACTGCACTCAATTTACCTAACTCTCCAGATTCTCACATGCTTTGGGAATTGCCCACCTAGAATTTAGTATTTAGTGACACTTTAGCAAAAAGTGACACATGTTCAGAAGCTAGGAGAGAAAATGTCCCCCTCCACCCTGCACACCCACATGCACCAGTTGCATCCAACAACATGAAGGTAACCAAAGCAGAGACTTAATTTGGAGGGGCAGATATATCATTTAGCCAATATACCTTTCTCTAAATCATGGTTGACTTATATATATATTTTTATTTAATTTCTTACCTTCATCATTATCATCATATCATGAAGCTTATCATTCGTGTCACCAAAGCACTTTTTACTTCCCTCCACAATATCAGTTATGTTAGAATCACTTTCTATGCATGCTCTCTGGCTAAATGACAAGCTATTTGAGATTTGGGATACCGTCTTGCTCAATTTTCCATCACCAACCCCAGCACTGGATGTGACATATAATTGCTGCTTCAAAAATTTTTTTTTCTTTACCTAAAGTGCTATATTATCTACCTACTTTCTGATGAGGCCAAAATGCACACCCTTTTCTAATAAACCAATTTGTTTGGTTGGACCTATGGATCCTTTTTATGTAATAAGAGAACGTTTTCTTTTATGGTACTCACCTGTGCTAGCAGAGACTATGTGGCAGTTTCGACAACCTTCTAACATATTCTCCTGGTTTACCTGCTGATTTGTGTTACAAAACCACCTCATCTGTTGTGTTATGCATTGCTTCACTTCTGAATATTTTACTTGCAAAGGGAATTTTAATTTGTGGAAATGCTCAATGCTCGGAAGAAATGCCATCGGCCAGGCACTGTGGCGTGTCCTAACGTGTATCTCCATCTCAACAAGGTATTAGAGACAGGAAAGAGCAAACTGTAAATATTGCCCTGGTTCCTCAATTTAGTGTATTCAATGTAGAAAGCTGTGAACTTGTCCACCGTTACAGTAAATGTCCTATGAAATAAGGCCTTTTCCCTCATGTTTTGCAAAGCACCTCCATCACAAGTAATTTGTGTCAATGACAGTGTTTCTCTCCCCACGTTCCAGCGCAGCCCATCTGCTCACCATCCTGTGATGCCTGCAGACTGTCTCAGGTTCATCTGCTCCTTGCCTGGCAAGCCCCCCCTATAGTTCTGTCCATCTGCTGTCTTCATTGCTGTGACCTTTTAAAGTCCTGTCGATTTCCTGACTCTGTGCCACCTTTGCTTAGGCATGCTGATCACCTTGGGCTGACACAATGATCTACTTTAACTAGTCTTATTAGATCGGGCCTCTTTTCCCAATGACCAAACTATCTGACAGATTATCTGCCCCTCACATGAAAGAAGATTAAGAGTAAGTATACAAACTGGGTGGGACATGAGGGGAAAAGCCATCGATGAGGGCTCTGAGTTCTATTCTTGGCTCTGCCATTAACTAGATGTATAAACTCATAAACATGACTTATTCCCCTCTTGACCTCAGCTGCCTCTATTCCAAAATGAGGGATTGGGGGATTATTCCTGTGAACATTTCTAACCTGATGATGCTTTCAAAGTCTTTGTCACTTTAGGCTAGCCAATTCAAAGGGGTTATTTAAAAAGGGAAAAAAGCAGAGGACAGGTCACTAACAGGACTGATGCACAAAGAAAAAAGGAAAGAAAGCCTCACTATAAATTAAGCATTAACAGGTGTGAAACCACTAAAATGCATTAAGGCCCTAGTACTAGCCACTATCATTATCTCCTCCAAATGGATCCCCCAGCTTCCGCCCACACGGCATGGTTTTACACCCAGCTTTTAGTTAAATAGAAGTCAATCACATCACTACCTCTTCCCCTACTGGCTGCCTGTGGCACTTCGATTAAATTCCAAATGTCCTTTCGTGGGTCCTAGCCTCTCCAGATCACTTGAGTCACAGGCGTGGCTGTGGACTTTCAAACACCCCAAGTTCATGCCTACTTCCTTCTGCCTTAGCACTTGTTGCGTCATCCACTTGGAATACCCGTCCAAAAAATCTCTGCATGGCTGACTCCTTTGTGTGACTCCAGCCTAAGTGGAAATGTCCATCTTCTCACAGAGACAATCTCCTGATCTCCGCATCTACATTAACCCCACCAATCTTTCCTACCACGACACACTGTTTTAATTATCATTGACTTCTGTTTGAACTTACCTTATTTTTCTGCTTATTGTCTCTCGCTTCCCTACCACAATATAAATTTGGGAGAACAGGCATATTGTTTGTTAATATTCACACCTATGTTCCTTGCCAACTAGAACAATGCTCAAAAAGACAGATGTTTGTTCAATGGAGAATTAAGAGAAGGTGGAGTTACCTGGGCACTGAAGCCGCCTTGGACATTTTAAATGATAGGCTTGATCTTGAGTTAGCAGGATTGGAGCATATTTCAAAAGGAAAACAAAAAAAAAAGGCATCGTTGGTGGGAAAAACTCACATGCCCAATGTTGGAAGGGCATGAGAGACTTTTTGAAATAATAAACATATTTCTTTGGAAAATAGAACTATTTTCAGAAGGTGAGGACAAAGCTCTAGTGTGTAGCCACTACAAGGACAGTCTTCACTGGAAACTCTTCACACGTGGAACCAGTTTTCTCACATATCATTAGAAACCACGATTCCCACATAAGATCACCTGAGGTCACACGATTGCAGTGATTTTGTGAGGATATCAGGTGTGACGTGAAAATGTTTAAATACCATTAATTAAGTGATTGTTGAATCAAAGCACAATAAGTATATTCTTTTTTAACTTTTTTTTGATCAACATACTTTAAGTGTGCCATGAAGTTCAAGTGTGCTGTGAGATAAAAAAGGTTGAAACTATTGTCTGAGAAAGGATTAAACAATTTCAAACTACTTTTCGAAGAGGCCTCAGCTCTCTCTGGCAATGGATTTAGATCATTTCTTCCACTGCCAAGGTCACTCTCTTCTCTTCAACAATAAGTAAAAATCAAAATATTTACCAATCTCAGACTGAAGTGCCTGAGCTCATCTTAGCATCCATATCTCCACTCTGAGGCAAAAGACACCAAAATGCAACATAAGAACTTCCTGGACCAACATTCTCTTCTTAAAATAAAACCTCAGCTACTTGGGAGGCTGAGGCAAGAGAATCGCCTAAGCCCAGGAGTTGGAGGTTGCTGTGAGCTGTGTGACGCCACGGCACTCTACCGAGGGTGATAAAATGAGGCTCTGTCTCTACCAAAAACAAATAAATAAATAAATAAATAAATAAATAAATAAATAAATAAATAAAACCTCAGGCAAATCCATAAATACCTAAAATACATTAGTGTTTGCCTGAGGCTGAAGGTGAAAAAGAGGATTAACTATAAAAGGGTACCAGGGATCTTACTGGGGTGATGGATGGACTCTCAAAATGGATTGCAGACATGGTTGAACAACTCAGTAAATCTATTAAATTGGGTGAATTCCATAGGATGGAAAATATATCTCAGTAAAACTTGGTTTTGACAAATGAAATCTTTAGACTTAATCAGCTGATTTCCCCTGGCTTTCAGTTTCAAGGGGAAATTTCATACAAAAATATAATTTCCTCTTTCTTCCTCCTCTTAATCTAAACACGTGGAGAAGTCTTGGCTTGGTAATAGCTCTCAGAAGAGTAGTTTTCACTCCAAAAATAATGTGTCATTACTTCTTTCATCCTCTTTGTCAAACAGAAACTGACCAGATATAAAATCTTTGGCACAATCTTTACCACTCAGCCAAATGTAAATGTTACTAGGCTGTGTGAAACACTGAGAGAATAATCCAAGCCAAGTGAAGATGACACCACTCTGAAGCAAAGGTCAGAAACCTATGTTATGTAGTGGAAAGGCTGGTGAGAAAGGTGGGCTTCCTTAAATATAGTGTTCTGGAATTTCTCACTAGCTCCCTTCCCAACTTAATGTTTTCAATTTCCACAGCTGCCTCACCCCTCTTTTCTGGTGATGAAAATGTGGCCATTATTCCTCACCTTGAACTCATCCTTTCATGCCTGACTTCTTGTCTAAGTTGTTCTGTTCCATTTATGGATAACTTTTTATTGATTTCGCTCTATTCTTAACATTTTTAAAAGCAGAACATTCATCAAAACACTAAATAAATGAATAACCCCTGTGTTTTTCCACCACAGAATTACTATAGATGGGATATACTTTCCCAAATATGACACATCAATTCTGTTGGCATCACAGTCCTCTGCCCTGGCTAGACAATTTTGCAAAATCAAAAGAAGAGATCTATTTTTTTTTTTTTTCTTTCTAACATATATGTGACAGCTGTGACAGATCCAGATATGAGACATATTGAAGTGTTCCTGGCTCCATTATGAGTCTGAGTGTTCTCATCTGTGAAATGGAGGTATTGATAACTACCTGTCAGTATTGTTGAAAGATGCTGAGATGAGATTACACCACGGTGGGTGGGGGGGCTGTCACAAATTAGGTGCTGAATGATTGCACTAATGTACACAGCTATGATTCAATAAATAAATAAATAAAAATTAGGTGCTGAATTTCAGGTGGCCAAATAACTCATAATCAACACTTTTCCTGTCACCAACATCTCTGGACTCTAGGGTGGCATCAAATTATTCCCAAAATCCACTAAGCAAATTGCTAGAACACAAAACATCATTGGTTCTATTCTAAAATTATAAGCTACCCTTAGAGTCATACTTTATTACCAGCAAGAGCTGACAAAGTGACAGAAATAAACTTTCAGGGATGATGGTTTACAAAGGTAGTTATTGGCAGGATGGTTATGTGTCCTGTGATTCACACTCTCAGATAAGGAACACTAGTCTGACTCTGAAAATACTCATGGCAACACCAGGCTACTTGACACTTCCTTAAGAAACCCGGGAGAAATATTCAACTAGATATACATTTAGAAACCTATATTATTTGCTTCTACATACTTGTTCATTTTATATACTTTATTAGCTACACCATTCTGTAGGGCAGAATAGACAGATAATACCGATTGAAAATGGAAGAGCGTGAGCCTCATCACACTATTATGCAGCTGATAATTCATCACAGACTTCCTTGTTGGTACTTATCAAATATTTTCTCTCTGTCTTTCTTTTTTAAATCTTACTTTCTGGCCTTCATGTCATATTTTCCAATCTGAGCGTTACTACCTTAAGGGCAGAAACTATGCCTATATTTTGTATTTTCTTTTTTTTTTTAATAATTTTATTAAATCATAATATTTTGCAAAATACTTTAGTCTGTCTATCTCAGTGCTCAGTTAATCTTCATTGATTTCATTGATTGAAGTGTTTGGATTGTCCAGATATTTCCCATTCTACATGGCTATGATGTATAGTAAGCACTCTCATGAAATCTAAGCAAATCTTAGCAAAGTGCAAGTTCCTAAAAGGAAGGACCTAGCACAGTCCACCCACCACATTATGTATACACCATGCTATTTGTCCACTCTAACATAGCACATTTCTTGGCCGCAGATTTTAAATGAACAGACTGCACCATGTCATAGTTCACCTTTGTGTGTCTGTCTCCCTAAGTAGGTTGTGAGCTCTTAAGAACAAAAAGGCATCTCATTCATTTTGGCCTCCCTAGGAAAATCACCCAGTGCCTCCTGAATAGTGGTTCTGAAGCAAGCACTCAACCAGAGCCAGGCAGTGTGATCACACAGGACAGCAAAAGAGTAACACCGAGGTTTCCCAAAATGGAGATCACAGGCCGAAAGCCAGAGAGGTAGATAGACCAGTGATGGGGCAGCAAGTGCTATCCCACAGCATGGTATGCAACCCAGAATGGGCAGAGGGCCCCACTCAACCCGGAGGAGTCAGATAAGATTTTTCAGAGAAGTTGCTGAGGAAGAGGAAACATGCTGAGTGCATAAAAGAAGGCACTCCACAGGGATTCACTAAATTAAATTGAGCATAGGATGTGGCAGGGATGATACTAATGTAGAACCCAGGCCTCTGGAGGCCACACCACAGGGTGAGTGAGGACACTCCAAGCCTGAGAGTGTCCATAGCAGCCCTCAGGGCAGAGAAGGCAAGAACAGAATTAAACTAAAAAATGAAGAGACAAGCAGGGTTAATAATAAAGCAAAAGGAAAAAAAGGACTAATGTAGATTATTTTGATTACCAAATACCAAATGTAAGGTGGAAGGTGAGCCCTCACAACTAGCACACATCCCCCATGGGACCCATGCAGGGCTGCTCTCTTATTGTCCAATATTCTGCCCCCTTTGATCAGCTCAGCACACATGTCTGGGATGGGAAGGGGGCTAACCACAGGGGCCTCAACCCCAGCACTTGCCATCATTCACAAGGCTAAGGTCACAGAGGGAGTCATCTATCAACTCTAAAATCTCCATTCAAAATGAACTTTACTTTCTCAAGTTCCTTAATCAATAAATTTTAACTAAGAAAATTAAGTTCACTCTTTTACATATATCCCAATAGAAACCGTAATGTATAAAAAATTATAGAGGTAAAAATGTTACATTTTGGCACAAACTATATAAAGCATTTTGCAACCACAAGAATACTAAAAATTATAGGTAAAGCAATGAGCAATGAATGCAAGGAGCAAATCATTATCAATAGCAAGATGTAAATAAATGTCATAAAGTCAGATGAACATTCATTAAAATTCTTACATAAAGAATAATTAGAAAAAAGGCATAATCTAAATCATCATTATTTAATCACTTCCATTCAGCCTAACTCTCATTAAAGTATAAAAGCTTTTGAAATAGGTTATACAATACATTATCTCAGAATAGTTTAGTTTGAAAAAATTAAAAATTGTATCTCAAACTAATATAAGTGAGTGAGGAAAAGTATATATATGCTTACATCAAACTCCACACACTGACTTGTAGTCCTCTAGAAAACCAGAGTTCAAAAACATTACCCTAAATATTAAAAATCAAGGGTATTACTTTAATGAACTTAATTATGCAAAACACCAAAGGCAAGAATGTACTAGCAAAACAGCAATTTGAAACAGATGGGTAATGATGACAGCTTGCTACAGATGGCATAGCAGTACAATGAATTTGTCAAGTTTGGTTTTGATCAGAAAAGTAAATCGAATATACTTTTCTACTGGTACGATAACAGAAGAAATATATTTAAGACATGGAAATCCATTTTCACAAATAATTTTGGTAAATTATGAATTTTCCATCTCCTGTAATGACAAACACTGATTTAAAAACAAAACTCCATTATAAGGGGGAAAAAAAGGAGAAAAAAGAAAACCAAAGACATTTATTTTAGAAACTCAAGCTATTTGCTAAAGTAGAATATAAAAATTAAAACAAAATCTCCACACTGGGAAGCAAGAGTTGTTATGAGAGAGGATACCCGAGAAGGGTGAGGTCTGGGAGAACAGGTTTTGTCAAGGAGAGCACAAGGATACACTTGCAGGGTCCTCTCCATGGTGACTCAGCCCTTAGGAATTTGTAACTTCCTGGAACTTGGAAATTTCCAAG